>JABASP010000296.1:0-60904 GCA_019776565.1 Sminthurinus signatus
TAAATGGCTATTACTCTGGCTAATATAAATGGCTATTACTCTGGCTAATATAAATGGCTATTACTCTGGCTAATATAAATGGCTATTATTCTGGCTAATATAAATGGCTATTACTCTGGCTAATAGAAATGGCTATTACTCTGGCTAATATAAATGGCTATTATTCTGGCTAATATAAATGGCTATTACTCTGGCTAATATAAATGGCTATTACTCTGGCTAATAGAAATGGCTATTATTCTGGCTAATATAAATGGCTATTACTCTGGCTAATATAAATGGCTATTACTCTGGGTAATAGAAATGGCTAAAAGCCTGGCTAATAGAGATGGCTAAAACTTTGGCGACCTAACAATTTTGAGCCATCGGATGAGGATTTTTAAAATCACCCAATTTACTCCCGTCATTTGACGGGCTTCTTACGTGTAACTGATAACTGATCATAAATCATATCTTTAGTACTTTTGACTGTTGCTCATGATTCTGATTCTGGACCTTGGAACTTTTGAGCATTGAGCATTGGGCATATTTAGTTTTTTTTGTCATCTCTTGTTCTGTTTTCTGTCAAATACTTGTTGCGTGTGTCAAGTGATGAAATGTCTTGTGATTTCCGATTACTGATTACTGTTATTTTAATAAGTTTTCACTTGAACAAAACAACAAAACCCAAAAACAAAAACAAAATCATTGGTCCATTTTAGTAAATGAGGAATGATTTGTATATCGTCCGCCACGATCCACAAGTGACAATGAGAGACTGAAACGGAACCCGATAACTCTTAAGCAAAACCGAAACCGAAACAATGTCTGGAAAATGAACTGAACTGAACTGGAAAGTGATTGTGAATTCAAATATTTCCATTGTCCATCCTCCATTGTCTGCAAAACAGATAGATGTTTCTGTGACTTTCGGGGAAAGATACGCAAGAATTTGAAATGTTTAGAAAACGGAACATGGACTTTAAAATATATGGAGAATATTTAGTTGTTACATTTGTATTTTGTATTTTGTGTGCATGTAATAGAGTGTTGAATGTTGATAGATTGGTAGTTGATGCCCTTGAAACGGGAAGAACGGAACGGAGTGGAATGGAATATAAAATATCAAATGTAAAATATAACTCATCGTTTTCCTAGCCATAAAATCACGGAGACATTACACGCTATGAAATACGAATACGAATACGAATACGAATACGAATACGAATACGAATAGGAATAGGAATACGAAATATTATATTATTATGGAGCAAGTAGACTGTGGAATGGACATGTGTACTGTGTATTGTGTACTTATACTTATTCTCATGATGATGTGTGTGATGGAAGATCATTGACTGACATATCACCACCACATCCTCATTAGGAAGATTTGCACATGTATCACACAATACTATAAACTATAATAATACAAACATCACATCATTTCATTCCGTATGGAAAAGCATGTCAGCTCATATCTCATATCTCACATCACACATCACATCGTATCATAACTATCATCAGCTCAACTCAAAACTCAAAACTCAAAACTACAAACACAACTACAACTACAAGTGAAACCAAGAGTCATCTGGAGAATGGAGAATGGAAAACCACTGAAAACCACTGCTATTTCAAACTTATACAAACTTTATGTACAGTAGAGAATAAACTTTTATCACATCTCCAATCTTCAACCACCAAAAACATTTTCTCTTTCTCTTTGTCTCTTTTCCTTTCCTTCCATTTCATTTTCACCGCCAAGAGCAAAGAGGAAAAACTAAAATGCAAAATGTGGAACATTTGACTGTTACTCCAATACGCACATTTTAGTCCCTTTCACTCACAGCTAAATATTTACTATTTACTATTTACTGTATTTATGCACTAAAACATGACGATTGAATGTTCAATGTGCAAGATTCAAGATACAGCGTGTCTTTTGTCTTTTGTTTCCAGTATTCAGAAAATATCATCCAAAGTTAAAAGTAAAATGAAAACCCACATTTGGAATTTAGAGCATTTGGAATTTGGACAACTTTGATCTTTGATGTTTGATCTTTGATCAGTTGGTTGAATCTCCCATCTCCAATATTCGCACTCTACATTGCACATTATACGCATAAAGATTGGAAAATTTATATTGTGTAACACGCTGTTTGTTATTCTTGCGTTTTGTGCGTATAAAAAATATAGTGTATACGCAATACGCAATACGCACCAATTTTAATAGAAAAAGTTCAATTAAAATCAAGGGGACAGCTATTGTAGCCTTGAACTGGAACTGGGAACTGGTTAATGGGCATTCAACAGGATTTTGGATTTTGGGAATATATTGAAAATTCCTGAGAATCAAAAAAGAATTCCAAAATCCTGAATTCCTGGACTAGCCCATCCTAAATACTCCAAACTAGACACTAGAATTCCCTAAAATGTACAGACTACAAACCAAAGACGAGAGAGTGAATAGAGAGAAGAATTCCGGGAAGTGAAGAGGAGTCTCGTGAAATTTGAATTGCTTATTGACAAAATGATACAGTGGAAATGACTCTAGATTCTATAGAATTTAGAAATTACGTGTACATTTTCATTCTACATTCTACGTGCAAATAGCACACAACACACAATACAAATTCCGGTATAAATAATCGATGAGAAATTTTAGTGATTTGAAATTTGAAAAGCGACCAACAGAAACAGAAAGAAAGGAAAAGGGAAAAGAGGCCAGTTAGAAATTACAAGTTTGAATCCTTTTGAATTGGCTCCGAGTACTTCCAACTTCCACTGCGTGTTGAGTGTTGAAAATACGTACAAAATACAAAAGTAAAGCTATTTACTCCTTACATAATGTAAAATGTAAAATACTACGTGTAGTCACTAAACACAGGCCAAAAGAAAGGGAAAATTTCCATATTTTCTACAAATGAATTCTCTCTCCTTTTTTCACTTTTTGAAATTAAAAAATACCAAATGAAATTATTTTGTGTTTTGTATTTTGTACAACTGGAAACTGGGATGAAATCTTTTGGTGTCCATTTTAAATGTCTCTTTTAAATGGTAAATGGTAAAGTGTGTACATTGTACATTGCACATGAAAACAGTATAACAGTATCTGTGCATAATATTATGTATTGTACAGCTATATCAAGTAAGCTATAATAAGCTTTGGTACTTGGTACATCAATGAGAGAAACTACTGCACGAAGAAATTTGTGTGTGGCTGTAAATTTTAGATAGATAATAAAGGGATTTAAAAGATGCATGATGAAACCGAGATTGAAATAGTTACATGTTCTGTCGAATACTCTAAACTGTAAACTGTAAACTGTAAAGGATATCAAATATGCATATTCTTATTCCTATTCCTATTCTGTTGCATCCATTAAATAGTAAATAGACCTTAGACCTATCTAAAACGTTTATGTATTCTACGACTGTACTGTCTTTTAAAATTTGTACAGTGCATTTTATTCGTATCTGTATCTTTATAATGTATCATGTATAAAGAACGAGAAATGAGGAGTGAATACTGTGAACACTGTGAACGCAGTGACTACTTAATTTTTTAAATTGTTCTCCTCTTTCACGTGCTCATCTCGGGCACTTGTACAACTTCTTTTGCTCTTTTTTCTTCATCCATTTCCCCTCTTCACTCCATAAACTCTCCACTCAATGTGCTGCGTGCAGTGTGATTCTTTGGAGCTTAATCCATGTATGAAAGTATTTACATGTAGTTTCTATTTTCTAGCTTCAGACTGCAGATGAATAGTACGAGACACGAGTGAACCGAGAACTGAGAATTAGAATGAGAATGAACACTTGAGGATTCAACCATCTCACATCTCAAATCTCAAATCTCAAGAATAGAAACTTTACCATTTACAATGGAGCTTGCACAAGTGAAACTATAATATTTAGTCCTTTTCCAAATTCAGCATTTTAAATTTTAAACTTTACTCTTTACTCTTCCCTATGAACTAACCATAAGAACTCTGGGTTCAAATTCCTACCATTCTAAATTCTAAATTACTAAGGCAACCAACAAAATGCTTGAAAAAGAAATTTCCGCTTACAGATTTCCTTGAAATTTTTTAGCCATTTTTGACTAATGAAGTCCTTTATGATCACGTTAATTAGAAACCAGTACATAGATGGCGAACGGTTTTAAAGGAGCATCTGTAAGGGCAAATTTTTGCTTTGGAGCATTTTGTTGGTTGCCTTATAAATTACAATGCTAAAGTCGGGAGAAGAAGCTGATTCAAATTTCAAATGGCCTGTGTATTCAAATGACTAATTTATTTAATTATGCACAATGCGTAATACTAGACACTACACACTAGACTCTCAACTCCTTTCTACTTTCACTGCAACTTTCAACTTTCAATGTTAAATTATCAAGGTAAAGTTCACTGACTTTTTTATGTTCATGTACAAAATTCATAGTACATACGATGAAGGGTTTTAACTTTTAAACTAATTAGTAATTTTTACTTGGACTTTTCAGTCTCAGTGATGACTGATGACGAAACCCCAAAGGTCGAATTAAAAAAGTAAACGATATTATTTTGGTGTAAAGTAAACCCGTTTTTGTCTCTTTTCATCTTATTTGACTTGGACTTTTGGAAGGATGTGAGGCTTGAGAATTTGATTTGAGGGTCAGTGGTCAAATATAATAAACATAAACATTTACGTCTTTAGTCTTTAGCCATCAACCGATTTAGTCAGTAGTCAGTTATTTTGAGTTCACATGCTACATTTTAATGTTTACTATCTTTACGATCATGTTCTCTGCTCATTTCCAAATCTGAAATCGGAAATCTGTGTGTATACAGAAAACAGAGTTGTCAAGAGTCAAGAGTCAAGAGTAAACAGAGTGGACACATAATTAAAAACTTGTGATTTATATTCGTAAATCATCAGTAAAATTAGTTTACTTTTTGTGAACAACTTTACTTTTTACTTTTTATGCGTAATTTTACCCTTGTTCAAACTCCGATTCAGTTTCAGATTCTGATGATTCCTTTGTACTTTATTTACTATTTACTATTTACACTGAGGACTGAGAATTGAGAGCTGACAGATGAATGTTTTAGATTTTAGTGTGAGTACTTGTGCGTTTGGGTTGGAGTTTGGAGTTTGGATTTTGAGTAGTTGAGGTTGAGGTTGAAATTTATAGCGTTGAGCGTTGAGCTTTGAGCGCTGCTGAGTGCTGAGTGCACGTGTGAGTGTATCAAGTATTAAGTATTTAATTAGGTCATTTGTTTGGCTGGGGAGAGGTTCACTCAGTTCTCAGTTTTCTCCATATAATATTTATCTCTAGATTCTACATAGACTCCACATAGACTCCAGATTGATCCACGTGACATGTGGATGGATAATATAATTCTCCATAAAACATTTTACGACTCTGTAAAAAAAATCCACTGATGAATGAACAGAATTCCATTCCACATTTCCACTACATTTTCAACTATCAACTCTTTTTACTATGTGCGCGGTGTGCGGTTCTTGGTTCTTGGTTCGTGGTGTGGTCTGTGTGGTACATAAAAAACTGGATTTGTACAAAAAGTTTTAGCTTTTTAAAATCTCTCTCTTTAGCCTACTAAAAAGAATTGAGAAATAAGAATCAAGTATTTAAAAAGAACACTTTTTGACTCTTGTGTCTTGTTTCTTGTTTCGTGAACTGTTCAATATTATTTCATTCTTTTGACTTGAGACTTTGAAGTAAAATGCAAATCTCTGAGATGGATTTCCTTTTTCTATTTTCTATTTTCTTGTCATTCATCCACAAGTAGATTTTTACTCCTGTAAAAACACGTAGGAGCTTTTCAATCGAGAATCCAGGATCTAGACTGTAGAATCTAGAATCAAGATGAATTGAATTGAATGTCATTTCCTTGACATGACATGACAATCAACTTTCAACTTTCAAACTTTCAAAGTTTTCCTACACGTACAAAATGTATAAATCTTAAAGTCTGAACCTGTTGCAAATTCATTCTGAACAAGATTCAAGATTCAAGATTCAAGATTCAAGATCCACGAGTCATAAGAAATACATTCACTTTAAAAAAAAGCCTTTCACTTTTCATCTGAGAAACTACAGATGACGACTGATGACTGAAGACGGAGAAAAAACTATATATAGAGAATACAAAAACTCGCCTTTAGCTTTTATATGCTGATATGATGATCTACCTTGTCTATAGTGTATAGTCTATAGTGTATAGTCTATAGTGTGTAGTGTATTAACTATTAACTATACTCGTTCATTCTCCAAGTGTGTTTTTTACATGTACCTTTCTAAATTCTGAATAGCTTTCACTTTGAAGCAAAAGGTTAAATTTTTCTCTTCCCCTTTTCTTCTACTTCTTGTTCTTGTTCTTGTTCTTGTCTTGTTCACGTATCATGTGTACTGCATAATGCATGAGGAATGAGGACTGAGCACAGTTGCTGTGTAATGACTAGTCAAAAAGAAAGTGAAACGGAAAAAGGTCCGGAGATGAGAAAGTAACGAGAAGGAAAACGAGAACGAGAACCAGAGCTTGCACAAAAATGAGAACATAAACACATGTAGAATGTACATTGTACATGTGGAAGGTGTAAGCACAAGAAGAGAAGGAGAAGAAGACGGAGGAAAAGAGAACCTGTTTGCTTAAGCCTTTAGATAGACAGTAGACAGTAGATAGTAGAGAGAGGAAGATTGAAAAGATTTCAATTGTACAGTGTACACTGTGTACTTCTCATCAGCTGTTTCCTCCTTCTTTTTTTCTCGGAGAATCCCATTAAATTTTATCCGTGTCTTTTCTATTTTCCATTTTCCAACTTCCATCTTCCGATCGGCCACCAGATGTACCCTTCTCTCTTATTGATACGCTCTACTCTCGACTATCACTTCTCAATACTCAATTCTCAAACTGGGGCTTCCACATAATCACCTGTCTCATCCATGTCTAATGTCTAATGTCTACTTAAATATATACATCCATTTACAAAAAATACAAAGTGTCTTAAACCTTTTACTTTTATTGAAAACTCAAAATGTAAAATATAAAATGTAAAATGAACCATTTACAGATTTAAAACAAAACCTTTAAATGTTAAATGGAGGGCAACTTGGAATTAGTTTTCAACGAAACATGAAATGGATACTTTGTACTTTGGTAGGATTTTTACAAGTTAATACAAAATCCAAGTTTTTTTCCATTTTCCATTATCTTTTTTCAAATCCAAATCCAAGTGTAGATAAATCACTGTATTCAAATTTGAAGTCTCTATCCTAATTCCTGATTATCTATCAACTTTGTACTTTGTCAAAAAATCTACATGGCAAATTCAAAGTTGAAAATCCTGTGAATTACTTTTATCTTTTATCTTTTACCTTTTTTAGAAATTTAGTTTTGTAATTTTTAATACTGTGAAGGTTTTGGAGCACAAAATATCTTTAGAGTTACTTTTTGTAGATTTTAGTTTTTTTTATAAGGTATGAGAAAAGGAAAGGAAAAAAATCTAAAGTTTTCTCTACAACCCACAACTAATTGAAATAAGATGAAGGGTGAAAAGGAAATATTATTTTTTCATAAAATTTGAAATTTGATTACCTGTGATTTTGTGAAGCTCGGTACTAACTCTCTCGTCGATATGGGTATCGGTGATGACGACGACGACGTTGGTGCTGGTTCTGATTTTGATGGTAGTTTCAGGTCCCTTTATAAATATATAAGATGAAATAAGGATTGTTTAAATTATATTATGATTTATAGATATAAAATACAGCGTGTACACAAGTAACAAGTAACAAATAACAAGGAGAAATCAAAATCAAACTCAAAATCAAGAAAGTACTTTTGTGTGTATTATGTTTTATACTTTGTGTTTGGTGTTTTGTGTCGGCACTCGGCACCCCAAAAAGTTAAAAAGAAGAATGACAAATAATGAAGACAGTTCTTTTCAGTTTTCAGTTTTCAAGAAAAGTTAAGGAGACTTTTGTTAGAGCAACAGGGGGAAGTGGGAAGTTGAAATCAAAAGTTGCACGTCGGAAGTCGGAACAGAAAAGAACAGAACACAGTTTGGATGTGGATGATAAAATAAAATAAAATCAAGTGGAGTGAAGTGACGAAAGTCTCTGAAACACTCACACACACTCTCTCTCTTCCTTCTTTCACTCTGACTCCTTCAAAAAAACGCACAGATACAGATTCAGATACAGCTACAGATGTATTATAAGTTGTAAGTTGTAAGCTATTATTATTACAACTGCAACTCAACTCCACTCAGGTTTTTGTGTGCTTTGTGCTTTGTGCTGTGGGCTGCGTGTGGAGACTCAAGATGAAGAAAACGTGTTTATTGTGTGTGAATTTCCTACTACACTTTTGATCAACTATCTACTGTCTACGCATAACGTACAGATGGTTACATGTGTATTGTGTATTGTGTAATCCTGGAGTTTGGAGTTTGGAGTCTGGAGACTGTGCCAAAGTCAGTTCCAATTCCACTACTAAATATTCTACACTGTCCTCTGTCCTCCTCATAAACCGGGAACAGGAACACCAAAAACAAGGATCCTTTTGAATTTTAAAACAATGTTCTTGTCTTTTTGTGTTTTTGTTAAAATACAAAAGATAACAAAAATACTAAAACCTAAAAACTAAAATGTACATGTAAAATGTAAAATGTAAAAGTAACAAGATGATTCAAATTTAAATTCAACTGTTTTGAGTTTTGAGTTTTGAAAAACTTTGCTCTTTTGTTTTTGTGAAACTTTCTTTTCCTGTGGAAAAGTAAGTGTACTCTTTAGTCTGCAGTTTGTACTGGAAACTGGTTGATTTATTCAACATGCAAACAGCAAACAGAAGCACAAGTGGTTGTGTCTGCCCGTCACTGTGAATATTCCGTCTGTATTCTTTATAGTGTGTAGTGTGTAGTGTGTAGACTACAGGAGATTATAGATATAAATACTGTATAAAGTACAAAGTATATTCTACTACACGCAACACACAACACACAGCACACAGATTCAGCGGAAGAAGTCGAGGACAGTGAATGAGAACTGCCAATTTTGAAATGTAGAGTGATGGAAGAAAGAAGAAAGTGCGTGTGGATGGAGAGAGACAGAACTTGTGCGTAAGGTACAAAATAGAAAATAGATACAAGTTGAACTGAAACGTGTCACACTGCTTCTGTTTCTGATTTTGTTTTTGAGGTTTTCAATTTCTCAAGTGTTTTGATAATTTGATATGGAATAATGAAAATGTTGAAATATTTATTTAGAAATTAAAGGGAAAAGAAACCTTGAACTGTAAATACTGTGGATGCTGATGTTGATGTTGATGAACCGAGAAAATCCAAAACCAAATTCGAGTCTCCGAGTCTGTCGAGTTGTTGGAATGGACTGAAAGTTGGTTGTGAGTTGAACTGGAGAAGTAGGAGCTGGATTCTGGATACACTCGGAGAGTCGGAGCGGCAAATCCCAATAACATGAGATTTTCCTGTAAAGGAAGGAGGAAGGAGACTGCGCTTCTCTGTCTCCAAGTTCATAGACAAACAAAGAGGGAAAGGAGAAAGGAGAGCAAGAACGAAGAACGAAGAACGAACACCTTATGCCTGGTGCCTGGTGTGCTCACAACTCAGAACTCAGAGCAGCTTCAGCTTCAACTTCAACTTTCTCCGACCCGGATCCGATCCAACGAGTCATCCAGAGATCGAGTGGAGTTTCTATCCCACGTTTTGTTCTTGTAACTACTCTCAATTCTCAATTCTCAACTCTCAATATTCTAGATTCTGGATTCTAGATTCTGGATTCTAGATTCTGGATTCTCTAGACTAAATTCAAACCACAATGCTTTTATCTCCTTTTTCTTCCTTCCGTTTTCTTTAGTTTCAGCTTCTTTCTTCTTTCCGCTTACTGTGTGTTTAGACTTTAGACTTGAGACAGTAGCTCCTTTCTTTTATATTATATCTTTTGCCTTTTTTTTTACTTCATCTCCCATTTGGATTTGGATTTGGCAATGGTATTGGGATTCGTGTTACTGTTGTGGATTGTGGGATCGTGAATTGGAATCCAACGACTGTCAAATAGCTCATTTCAACTTTTATTCTATATTCTACATTCTACATTTTGTATCATCTCTCTTTTCTCTTTCTCTTTTCTATTTCTCCTCCCATTTGCAATTTTCCACTGTATAAAACTGATGGAACTTCCAAATTCCTTTCAGTTTTTTCTCCATCCCTTTCATTTGACCATGTTTTCTAAAATCTAAAATCTAAAGTCACACCACAATCCGAAATTCCAAATCCACCAGCCACAATCCACATTCACATCTAAATTCCAATTCAGAATCAATGACAATGTAAGTGTATTCCCGTTTCCAGTCTAGTTTCAGTTTTTAGTTGTACATTTTCTAGCGGTTCTCCGTTCTCCGTTCTCTGTTCTCTGTTTTCCCGTCTTTGTGGCTTGGGGCAAAGAATGGTGAATGGTGAATAGTGAAATCTGGGATGGAATTATACGTTACATGTAAAATGTAAAATGTAATGCGTACTGTACATTTGGGCCAGAGTCTGCTGTCTGCTTTCACCCTTTTCTCTTTTCTCCAGCCTCTAACGAATTTCTGTGGATACCTGATGGCTTTCTATGATATGTTTATCTACAATCTACAGGCTACAGGCTACAGGCCACACATGTGTAGTACAGAGTACAGAGTTTGTGGTGAATACATTATTCATTAGTATCGGCTCAGTTCAGTTCAGCCCAGCTCAACTCAGCTTAATTTGGCTTTCCGTCTTCTTTATTCTCTACTCCGTCTCATACATCTACAATCTACTTTGTATTTGTGTACTGTGAATTCAGACTGTGCATATTCTCTGTCTTAACTGTTGGCAACTTATACACACACGTGTACTCGATACTCGAATTCGATATACTATATTCGACAGTACTGGAACTGGAACTGAAACTGCTTTTTCTGTCCACCGGCAACTGCTATTAAATAAATTTAAGTAGGATACCAATACACCGATACCCTTTATTTTTTACTCTGATACTCCATTTCCCATTTCTATTTTCTATTTTATTCTCTTTCCCTGTCCATTGAACACTGAAATTAAATGAGATCTCTCATTCTCATCCTCTTTTTTCTAACAATGTGTTTTCCACTTGTGTATTGTAAGTTGTGTAGTGTGTAGTATGTAGCATGTGCATTTTGAGGATTGACGGTATATAAATCTGAGGATCAAGTACACTGGCCACTAGCCCAGTTGTGCTATTTGTAGTTAAAGTCCAGTGTTTCAAGTTTGAATCAGTTTCATTCCTGATTAGTAAGTCCTTGTTTTTTTCGGGTGAGCCAATCCAAAGAAGTAAAAGAAGACAAAATGTCAGTTTGATACCTCTTTTTTGACGGGAATTGTATTTTCCTGTCACTTGGAATTTGGCACACAGAATACTTTTTTCTAAAACACATCAAATATCAAATTTATAAAAATGAGTAAATTAGAAACCGACGGGTGCGTTTTTGAAACAACTTTGAATTTTGAATCTTTGATCAGAAATGAAAAAAACTTAAATACTATTTAGTATTTTTAAATCTTTTAAAATACATTAAATTCCGAATCTGCATTTATAAGCTACAAGGTTCTCAAATTTCAATACAATTTGTTTCATGTTTCATGTCATGAGTTTCTAGTTTTTAGTACTGATAAAGACTACCTATTGAGTGTTGAGTGCTGAGTATTCAATTTACTTTTATTTGTATTTGTATTGACAAATAAAACTGTGCAGATTTCCTCTAGTTACACGCTTTATTTTATTTACTCTTGTACCTTGTATCTTGTATATTGTACACATATTACGTAATAATTTATGTTAAGGATGTAGACTATGGACTGCTGTGTGACTATTAACTACATTAGACATTCGACATTAGTATTAGGTAAAGTGTAAAGTGTGGTGTTTATGGGTGAGCTTTGCTAAAAGTAGTAGTACAGTACTAAAAGGTCCTTATTGGTATTTTATTAGGTAGTAAATGGCTGCTAAAAGCTGTGTGGTGTGTGGACGACGTGGATTTTGTATCCTCCTCTCTTCGTCTTTCTCCCTTACATAGCAAAAACTAAAGCTCTTTTAGATAGTTCCTACAACTTGTTGGACTGCCTTTTTATGAGTGTAAGTAGTAAGTACAGTACAAGCTTGATGTATGATAACGACAACGACAAGGATGACGATGACGCTGATTATGATATTCTCTCTTAGACAATACAATATAAAATATAATACACAAACAGAGTACAAAACTACAGACTGCAGACATAGAGGACTAAAAACTGGACAAATGCTCAGTACTCAGTGCTCAGACATTATAGACCGGCTCTCCATGTTTTATACAGCGTAAAGTAAATAATAGTAATAATATTACATGGGCTTACATGGGACAGATCTACATATTTATTATATACATCTGAGCTTGAGCTTGAATCCACTTGGAACTTGAAAGTCAGAGTTTGGATCTTCTGTTATATGTTATATCCAATACATTATGCATGCAGTCATAAAACTGAAACTGAAAGGGAGATCTCAACGATATGATAGGATCTGGTATCTGATAGCATGGAGTATGGAGCATGGCATATTGAGTATGAATGTCATGTAAGTAAGTAAGTAGCTGGAGAGAAACCAAAAGCTGGCAATTGATGACCTCGATGGTTTTTTTCCTTATTATAGTATTATTTATGACCAATCTAATCCAATCCAACGACACAATATATGTGTAATACACAATCGTCTATCGTCTTGCATAAACCAGAAGCCTGTAATACTACCAGTGTGAGTGTTCAGTGCTCAGTGTGCAGTGAACTATCTGTAAACAGTGAAAAAAATTTCTTCACTCTCTCTCTGTCTTTCTCTCTTTCTCTTTTGTCATCCAATGTCCAATCCAAATTCAAATTCCAACCATCCATCAGCTCTCA
Source organism: Sminthurinus signatus (assembly GCA_019776565.1). Lineage (NCBI taxonomy): Eukaryota > Metazoa > Arthropoda > Collembola > Symphypleona > Katiannidae > Sminthurinus > Sminthurinus signatus. The sequence goes on from JABASP010000296.1 coordinate 12,937, forward strand.
TTTAACTATAGAGGGATTCGGATGCAATATGTAAATGTATATTTTAATATGTAATATGTACAGTGGACAGTGGACATGCAAGTGGAAATTGGGTAGTTGGTACTTGTTCAACTGTGGATTATCACGCCGATCCTAGTCATTTAGTCACATACAAAAGACATAAAGAGTGTGAAACTTTGCTTTGTTATCATTCTTTTGCTAGTACTATTATTATTATTATCATCATTAGGTTTTCAAAGAGCGTCTGCCTATTGTACATTCTATATTTATGCATTCATTCATCCAGCCATTCATTCATAGATACTTTCTATTACAGAGTATAGCTTCAACTTCAAGTTCCTAAGATTACACACATCATTATTATATGTTATGTATTATGTATCATATCCGAGTTTTTCTTGTAAATAATGAAAATGAACATCAACATAATCTGTCATATTTTTATGCTGCCAATAAAATAATGAGTAAAAGTGAAAAGGCATCCAATAAGGATGAATGTTTTTTCTTCCAAAAATCTGAAAAAGTAAAAAAAAATAAATAAAAAGTGATTTCTTATGATGTTTATTTAGTGTTAAATATTAAATAGGATGGCAAAAAGGTTTCAAAAGTATGGGTAATGGGTATGCATCAACCATCAACCATGTTCATTTTTCATACATGTGTACGTACATCAACTGACCATTTAGAGTGTATTGTGTTAATAAAGTATGAATTAATAATTATGATTACTACCACTATATATATATATGTATATGTAGTTTGATATTTTATTACATCCTCCATGTCTTTTTTGAACTACGATCCTTTGAATCTTGAATATATAAGTAATGTGTAGTTTTTGCTCAGTGAATATATTATGTACTATATAAATTGCATATTATATAGCTCATGCATAATGTATAATGTATCTCATAAATGTATGTAAATAATTGTACACAGTGCACCATATAGGATATTTAGTGTGTATTTATTAAATATTTATTCCGTACTGATCATCTTGATAAATCCTCTATAATGTATCTATCTATGTGTGGAATGTAGTTCAGATGATAGGGGAAAAGTAATTAACTCATTTCATTTCATTTCACTTCATCTTTCATAATATATTTCTTCATGAACTCTTGACAGAACGACTCGACACTCGACACCCGACTTCAACTTAAACTCCTCAGATACACATTTTTTTGTATTTTCTAAGCACAAAATGAATGAATTTTTATGAACCTCTCTCCATCCGTTTTACTTTTTACTACCGTCTGCCAAAGATTAGTAAAAATATATATATGTAAAATGGTACTTTTAGTACTTTTACAGGCGTCAACAAGATCTTGAGAGATGATTTTAAAGGCTAATATTATATAGTATGAAGTATTATATGTCAACGATACATTTTTACAATCTGTAATCTGCACGATAAAAACATATTATACATATTTCATATTTACTTAGTTAAATATTTGTAGAATCTGCTTTGAATCTGGTTTTGCAGTTTGCAGTGACGACCAGGTCTTGTATTTTTTTATCCACAAAATATTTACGAAATTGGGATAAAAAATAAATCATCGCTTTTACTCCCAAATTTGCATACTGTCATAAACGAAATTCCAAAAGTTTCCAGTTAAAATCAGTGACAACATTGCAAATTGCAAATCTCAAACAGTTGGTCCGTCATTACTTTTTGCTAACATTTTTCCATCTTTCGGTGTAATTTTGGGTTAAATTCAAATTAAATACGTCGAAAAAAAGTTTTTACTGAGTATAAAATGAATAATGAATGATAATGTTATGAATTCTGGATTAATATGGTAAATAGATCGAGCAAAATATATATATATTTGCATATTATGTTTTGTACCTTACTACGGTATTTACATACAAAGTTACATTATGTTTACTATAGTACATTCTGAGACACGACGAAACTCAATGTGAATGACTCAAACCTTTGGTTTGCGTGTATTATAATAATATGTTGTATGTTTTGTAGAACATGCAGAAAAGGTTGTACTATTTCATTATGTACAACAATTAATTATTGGATACATATTGGATACATACTAACAAATATATATGTACAATATAGTATGTGTACTACACTATTAAATCCTGTATTAACTTTTTAATGTTATATTATGGATACAACCTTTTAGCTACGTTGTATTACGTGTATGACTAATACACATAAAATATAGCACTGCTGATTTTACGCAAGGGAATATGTGTGTACACGTATAAGATTTTTTTTGTGTAGCACAACTTTTCAAAATATATCGTGAGTCGGAATTTTGAGAATTATCAAAGTATTTTTATTTTTTATACAGGTGTATTATTTATGTAAAGTGGGACAGGTAAAAATATTTGACATTATCATTATACGTATATTTTTTAACTAATATAGTAAAGACTGTTGTATTTTGTAATTGATTTGGTTTATTTTTATTTGTCATTACAGTAATCTCTCTCAACTCTCAACTCTACGAATTTTGCATCACAGATCACAGAAGACTTTTGATAAGACACAATAAGTACACACGAAGGAATAATTGACAGTTGACCAAAAAAACGACATTTATTATTAATTAATAAATGATTGTGTGTGTCTGTGTGTTTGTGTCTAGCTCATAAATTTTGAAAACACGAATCGTAATATTTAATTGAGATGGTAAGTTCTATTATATATTTTTTGAAAAGAATTATAAAATATTGTCAAGTTTGTATATGTACATAACATAGATATTGAGAAGTTAATTATGTATATTTTTTAGGCAACTAAAAAAGGCAAAGTTGCTTTTGTCCATCCAGATCTTGGATTGGGTGGTGCTGAAAGACTAATTGTTGACGCGGCTGTGGGATTAAAACAACGAGGATATGAAGTTGCTATATTTACCGGGTATCATGATCCAAATCATGCATTTCCTGAAACTACTAATGGTACATTAAAGGTAAAATAATACAAATATTACATATTATAATATAAATTATAAAGGAAAATCATGTAATGATATTGTTTTGAATACCTTTTATAATTACATCATGTGATGTATGTAGTTGAGTTAATGTACACAAAAAATGTTGGATTAATTTTAGGTGATCTCAGTTGGTCGATGGATTCCTCGAACTATATTTGGTCGTTGTGTGGCACTCTGTTCTTATATTAAAATGGCTTATACAGCTCTTTATCTTCATGTGTTTAGTTTTTTTGCTCCTGATGTCATTGTTTGTGATCAGGTATTTATTCACTACATTATATTATGTTGTATGTATTATATTTTAAATATTACAAAATATATAATAACTGTTTTATGCATATATATTCATTACTTATTTCCCTATTAAATGATTTTAAAGGTATCAGCATGTGTCCCAATTTTAAAGCTACCCCGATTACTGTGTTCATATCCACAAGTAATGTTCTACTGTCACTATCCAGATCAACTATTGACCACTAGGGCAACATTTTTAAAATCAATATATAGAAAACCATTGGACTACATTGAGGAAATCACTACGGGTTGGTCGGATAAAATTGTCGTCAATAGTGAATTTACTCGTAAGTTCGAATCAAATATTTAAAAAAAAAAAACATTTCAAAACATTGTCATATTTTAATATGTTAATGTAGTATACAAATGTGCTCAGATAAAATATTATGATTCTTTATATTTCAGGTGGTGTATTTCAAAAAACATTCAAGAGAGTTAGTGTTACACCGGATGTACTGTATCGTAAGATAAGACTGAAAAATATGAAATCGTTTTTTACTCGTTTGAATTTCTATGCTATGTACATATATATGAGAGAGAGTATGAGCTTATATACATACACACTGGTTGTATTTGTTACTAAATTAATAAGCAGTAATATGACATTGATGAACTAATGATTTTTTAATCTTAACTCCTTTTAGCATCAATTAATTCTGGTCTCTTTGATGAGGTTCTTCAAGGCAATGCTACCTCAAATGTAGATTTAAAACTACCTAAAGGAAAATATTTTGTGTCTCTCAATCGTTTTGAACCCAAGAAAAATATTGCACTTGCTATTCGAGCAATGAGTAAGTTTCTTTTTGTTATGAATATGTATATTCATTAAAAATTGAATACGTATAAAACAGATTTGATACAATTGATGTACATATAAAAATAAGTTTACCATTATGAATATTATATGTAATTCCAAATTATTATTATAATTTATAATTTATACAGCTAAAGTGAAGTCATGTCTAAGTGGATCTAGTGGTTGGGATGATATTCATCTTGTTGTTGCTGGTGGATATGACCCTCGTTTAGAAAGTAGTGTAAAGTACCTGGAAGAATTGAAAACTTTGGTTGAAAAAGAGGGATTGAAGGATCATGTAACATTTCTTCTTTCTCCAAAAGATAATGAAAAAATACATCTACTTGCGGGATGTCTTGCCCTAATTTATACTCCATCAGAAGAACATTTTGGAATTGTTCCTCTCGAGGTAAAATAATAATAATTATAAAGCAAAACATTTTTTAAAGAGAATATTTTATTATTTTAGTATTCATACTTGTTATAATGTGATCATTTTTAATTCATATGGGATTACATTTTTAATTTATTGTTTTCTTCTTTATTTTTTTTCTATAAAAAAAGGCAATGTACTTAGGAAAACCTGTAATTGCTGTTGATTCTGGTGGTCCAAGAGAAACAGTAGTTGAAAGTAAGACAGGATTTCTCTGTCCTGCAATTGAAGGACATTTTGGAGCAGCCATGGCACGATTAGTTAAAAATAAAGATCTTGTACATAAATATGGTGAAAATGGAAAACAACGATTCAAGGAAAATTTCTCATTTGATGCATTTTCTAAACATTGGGATACGGTTGTTGGTCAATTGGTTGAACTTTCTCGTGGTAAATCATCATCATCATCTAGTCGTCGCAATGGCTCACATTCACATAAAGATTAAAAAAGTTTATGTGATGATTTATCGTCATCGCCTTTTTTTTGGTAAAAAAGGACTAAATAATACATATCATTAACTACAAAAGTATTTATGTCTTATGCATAATATACTAGTAGTACTATTACCTATAGTAGATCTATCTATCTATTTGAAGGTTAAAAATTATAATAATATGATGTCAACATAATAATAATAGCATGTATAATATTTCTTAAGTAACTAAAATTAGGGAAAAGGAAAACGAACTTTATATTTTACTTTTGTATCTCTCTATGTGTGATGTATAACATGCTGTATATATTATGCATCATTACATTGAAAATGTACCTATATATTTGTGTTATAAAAATAACGACCATTCCTTTCTCTAATTAATGAGTATTTCATGTATACAATACGCTTCTGAAATTATTATATAAGTGAATTTTAACTTATTCTTAGAAAGGAAAAACGAAATTATAGTAATTATAATCTACAAACAAAAGGGTTGGAAATTTTTTAATGTTTTAACATATTTATTCCTCTTAATTAATTAAGAGAGATAGTTTGTAAATATCGATGTTTTTTTAATGAATGCAAACAATAATCAATGATACGTTTTGAAGGATTTCATGTATATACGTATGTTTTTCTTCTTGAGAGTAAAATCTTGAACATAGTTCCTTTTTAAAGCATGATTTAAAGACTATAGTATGTCAATTGAGTATAATAGCGTCAAGGCAATGTAGCAATCAGCAGTGAAACAATGTGTAAACTTACATATATATAGTTTAGTGCATAATATTTAATACATAAATAATATGTAGAATATCTGAACGGAACTCTTTTTTTAAAAAATATATTACAATTGTATACTTAATACTTATAAAACTACACAAGTTGATGCATGTATAGATTTCAAAATAATGAATTTTAAATATTTGATTCTATCAAGAAATGCGTTATATTTTATGTTCAGCAACTAAGTTGTGATACGAAATTTTACCAAGTACAGATAATTCTTTTAAAGATTTTAATGTTTTTATTATGCGATTCTGTGTTATTATACTTTTATAACTTTTATTATACGTCTGTATATGTGTATACCTCATAATATTTTATTCTTCAACCTTTAATTTATGAATACCTTATAAAAAATATACATGTCAAATGAGAGAGCAATAATGTAAATGAATAAAAAAAAACGAACTGAAAGTATGCAAAAGTTAATTACATTTAGTTAGCTCATTTGTTTGCTAATTATTCTGAAATACAAGATTGCGTCGATTATAATATATGCATAAAATCATGGAGATATAAAGAAAAGATTCCGCGTAATGCTTTCACTTGCGTAATAAAAAAAAGAGAAAGTAAACTTTCTACAAATTCCATTTTATGAATTTAGGAATGCATAATATATTAAGTACGCATTAAAAAATAAAATAATGTAGAGTATCTATATGTATAATATAGACTTGACTTTCAGGCTGTTACCATTCCGGTTTTATTATATTTTCTCTTGGTTCGTACAGAGTTAAACTGACCCACAGTGTACACATATTATGCATGTTTTGTGTGGTATTTTTTTACACAGTTTATACTGGACACAAGAATAGTATAATCACTCACAACACAAATGACTGAACAATTCATATATGTAACTTCACTACAGGATACATTTTTTTTCGGGGTCTTTGGATGACGATCATTAAGAATCAAAAGAAGATTTTTGGGATTCATTCTTTTTCTTCAATCATTACTCCAAAAAAGTCTCAGATTGATATATATATATATATATGTATATATACATATATTTATATTGATTGTTTTGCAAACGATACAAAGGTCCAAGGCAGAAAAAACAAAATAATAATATATTATTACATTATACATAAGGAGACATTTCATATTACGTTCATATATATATATACGTTCACATAATATTTAATTTTTTTGACAAAGTCTGTTATGCATCATTGTATTTTTTTACAGTATGTGTAACACATCAAATATTACTTAATACTTTCTCTTGTAATATTATGTAACAATATATATTTTTAAATATGCACGTTTAAATATATATATATACGCATATGTACATGCTTATGGCATCATATCATCAAATAAATTATTCACAGGATAATAATCATACAATTTGGTATGTGTACAGGTAAGTTTTGGTTTGTAGGATTGTTTCATTTACTATACATTTACAGATAATAACAATAATAATTAATAATAATAATAATATGGATATTTTTTTCTCGATTTTTTTTTCACGTTTAAATCTTTTTTCATATTAAATTGTCGCTTTTTCCATATATAATATTTCGATATATAGATTTATATAGATAACTTTTTCTTTTTGTTTGTAGAGAGGAATATCTCTATATTAATATAATGTTTATGTATGTATGTAATGTTTTATTAACAATATTACATGTTTGAAGTGTGTGTATATTGAACAGTCTATCTTGTTCTGTCCAACGTATAATAATATTATATTTATGTATAGTTTAGTTTTTTCTTAACACTTTTCTTTCATCAACATGTACTCATTCATATTCCTAATAATAATAATAATAACATTATTCTTTCTTGACGCTTGAAGATTGAGAATTGGCAGCAGATGAGCAACAATAGAAAACACCATTGTTGCAGCTGATAATAAATAATAATATAATTATATATAATAATAATAGTGGTCGATGGTAGATAGACATTGCCGACCTATAATATATATATATGTATAATATTATGTCAAAACGCTTTACGTACTCCAAATTTCTTTGCAAACATTCAAACATTCGACTGTGTGTTTTGTTTCTTTCTTTCTTTTTAAAAACTAAAGTCAAAGTCATACACATATTCTCGAGTTAGCTATAAATTATAATAATATTATTATTATACTTGTATATATATATATATATATATACGTTATACACATAATATATATCAGTGTGTGTGTATAATATTATAGATTATATATTGGGAGGGACGAGGGCGAGGGATAAAAGGTCCTTAATCCTTATGTATGAATTATATATATAGATATTCTTTTTATAAGACGACTTTCTCTTCTCTAGTTTTTTTTCATGCTTTCACTGAACAACAGAAATTGTAGGAAAAAACACAAATTTACGAATAACAACGATACACACTATTTGATTTTTTCTTATTTCTCTCTTCTTATTTATATATTCTTTTGTAATATATTAAATACGTTTTATTGAAGTATTGTATTTATATGTCTAGTTTTTTTTTATATAATGTTATTATTTTAATGCACATTCAGACATAAATATTCTTCTCCTTTGCTTTATTCTTTTCCTTCTTTTTTTTTTTGAAAATTTGACGTATCTCTCTAATAACAACATTGGGGATAAACTATATATTTTTAACACATATGTATCATTATTATTATTTACCTACACATACATATATATTTTTTCACATTTTACTGATTAATTAATTAAAATTTTTGATGTACGATAATGTTATATGTATAATATATTTTGTATAAATGTATTAAGTCTGAAGATTCAGTGAAAGTAAAATTTATACATATTATAATCGGTATAAGGGTAAACATGTACATATATAAATTGCACATATGTGTTTTTGTTTACGCTCATTTATCCCCAATGTTATACAGAGTTTTATTTTTGATTAGATATCTTTTTAAAGGTAAGTATTTATAGGGTTAATAGTTATATGTATATACATGAGTATATGTAGATTTATTTTATATTCATATATTTATTATTTACACTGTTATGTATTTCATAGAAGCGCTTTGGTTTTGTAGCTTCCCAAAAGTATATATATATACTTTTTATAATAACAAATGTATGTCTTCAATATGAATACATATACACAAATATACATAAACGCATGTACATACATACACACCGCAGTTATGATTAAATTATTATTGTAGTAATTAGGATATTTCCGTTGCGACAGTTTGCTATTACTTTTTCTGTATTTTTCTATCATAATTATTTTTTTTTTTCATTTTTGATTATGATAATCATTACAAGAATATAAGTAAAAGACTATCACACTCAACAGTTTTTTTTCCATAGATAGATATAATAATCACAAACATATCGCAGTCACACGGACAAGCTCTAAAAGGGGAATTTCGTTTCGATCTTCATGGGTTTTTTTTACCTTCAAAAATTGTACAGAATTGCATATATATTTAGTATTAATAGAAATTATTAGTTGCTTCCCGATTCCTTGTATGCAAAACGTATTTTTATACAATATATTTTTAGATACACTTTTACGGATTTTATTTTTGACTGGGAACTGGGAAAACAGGGGTAATTTGTCATCAGTTATATATATAATATTATCAGTTTTTTAAATGTATGGGTCTGGTTTCTTTTATATTTATTATTTATTATGATACTTACTAGAGGGTATATCCAATTGAATTCAAAGGTCATTTCTTATAATTTTAAATGTTGCTAAAACTCTTTCTCTCTGTGTTCTTCAGAAAATTGTGTAGTAGTAGAATAATATATATATATATATGTATGTATAAATAATAGTTTTTTTTGGTTACATCTTGTGGTAGTCGACTATGTAAATTTATATATATATATATATATGTGTGTAATAATAATAATATTAGGTCACCTATTGATTTATTTATTTATTTAGATATAAAGTACCTAAATTAGTTTGTATATCCCTAAAATTACATGTGTAATATACATCTGTGTATATATATATTACATATTAGACATCTTCCTACGAAAAACGTTGTTCTAGATGTTTTTTAAATTATTAAAATGTTAGTTAACTTGTAATACATACATATATTTATATATATGTATAATATATTTTATATGTTTTTAACACTAGAACATATTATGACACATACATCCATAAACACACATTCACATACTAATTATATGTATTAACCAACTCCGAAGGTTAATTTTCAGATTAAAATTGCATCAGGTGATCATGCGAGAGTACTTTTTTGTTTTGGTTTTTTTTTAAATGTTAATTTACGTAATTGCTACAAGTTCAAATATGACTTTTTTTTTCTTTTAGAAATCCGCAAATTCCTTCGCACAGCGCTCCGATGATGAGATACGCAACACTTCTTCTTCATAATCGTCAAAGTTGCTTGTATCACCAGATCCTATATGATCATATAAACATAAAAAAGTTTCATTATCAATTTAACTAATAAAGTTTATGAAAAGCCAATCAGTTGCATAAAAACATATTGTAGAATACTCTGACCTACTAAAAAAATAATATACGTAATTTGATATATATCTTACCTTTGCATTTTGGGATAAAAGGAGCTTCGACCTATAAATTAATAGAATTACATATAAAAAAAGAGAGCATTAGTACACAATTTATATCATCATTTACATATAAACTAGAATCAGCATATTATTTAAATCCCCGATTAATCATTTTTCCGAGAACAAGAACATGTACTAGAATAGACGCTTAATTTAACACAAGACATTTGCAAAATATTTTTATATCACCGTTTGTACATAATGAGTGTATATATATATTATACATTATGTACAACAACAAAACAGTCTGGCAAATTTTCCCTTTCCCAATTATAAACGTCAAAAAAAGAATTAGATAGATATTTATATATATTATTATGTAAACACCCTGTAGAAGCACCCTTTTCTATATAGAATTAAGTTTTATAGATGTAATAAGTAATAATATACGTTGAACATTTTGCACCCATAAGCCAATTCCTGAGACATGTGTACAAAATATAATTTTACAGTTTTGAAAAAAAATGTCGTTGGTATTTATTACTAGCACGCGTGTAAGTTTAATGACTTGAAAATGATCAATAACAAAGATATACATCTAAGTATATGTACATGACAGGAACCAACCATTCTCCTTTAACTTAATACTTTACATGTGTACCAAATGGTATAATATGATACATATGTGTAAGGTGATACATTTATATGTGTATAAATTATAGACATACATACAAATGTGTGAATGTCATACGGTTTAGTATTTAGTATTCCCTTGTTACTTAATTTGTTTGTTTTTTTAAAAGAATAAATATGTATAAATATAAATATACACAAAAACGTAATATCCCCATAAATTTTATGCAGTTGTAAATTTTTTATGCCCTGTGTTATTTACGGTATTACAAAAAAAAACAACAGAAAATGGACAAATTAATTATCAAATAAAATGTATAACCACCTCAAAAATTAAAAAACTTTAACAATTCATGTTAATATATTCATACATACATAACCACACACGCACACATACACATACACACAAATAAGTATAAGTACATCCGAGAGAAGCGAATTATTTTTTCCCTCATGAAAAAAGTGTTGAGTTGTGTATAGATATTAGATATATAAATTTTTCCCCCAAGTAATACTGATATATGTTTGTATAACCATTAATTAAAATAATTATATTTGACGAACACACACGCAATGAACATTGTATCTATTTAATGCTAAATATAAAAATACATGCGACAAAGCAAGACTCTAGAATGTAGATTTAAATGTTAAAAAATGTCCCGAAAATCAATGGTCTAACTACCGATAAGAAGATTGTACCAAATTTTCATGTATTGAATTTACTCATGAGTTCTTTTAGATGGGTACACGCGACTAGAAATCTTCAAAAAAATTCGAGTAAGGATCATCCATAGAAAAGTTAAAGATAGTTTTATCTTCGGCGATTGTCTCAAAATATCGCGTATCGCCAGGATGGCTCACCTTCGGTTTCATTGGAGCTGATTCCTGTACCAGTGAGTATTTTCATTAGACACACAATTACGGCTTTTCTCTGTTTCACACATAAAAGTACTTTCTAAACTCTCTCTCTCTCTCTTTCTCGTAAAAGAGATGAAATGACAAAAAGTTTGTATAGTATAGTATCTATCCTAGAGTACTAGAGTATTTAATAAGTATACAATACAAGTATCTCTATTTTGATAACAGTTGATAAGACAAAATATCTATAGATAGTTTCTAACATTTTTAATGTATTAGGTTTATCATACGTCCGTCTATACTATGATATGATGTGACTACTACAGTATATGTAGTATAGCAGCTTTTTTTGTTTATTAATTCTTCCGTCTTTAACTTTTTTTTTTATGTCTGCTTGTAATTTGTTCAACATCTTTTCAGTATAACAAGAAACAAAAGTTTGACTATGTATCATAAAATATACATTATGCATGAACTATCAACGATATATATAGATATATATCCAATATCCATGCATCATCACCATCCTCTTTTTTTTTAAAAAAATCATACATGTATGTAGTATTTAATTTCTAAACTATATAGAATAAAAGTATCATACATACCATATACTACATACTATTATCAACATAAGGATTTAAAAAGTTAATACAGTCTTATTTTTTTAGAACACGGTAAAATATTTGTAAAAGACTCAGCGTTTAATCAAAAACTGTCATTCATAGCCATGTGAGTGACTCATACTATAATATATTTCTTGTCACTAGCAGCTTCACATTTTAGAGAATGTCTACAAAAAAAAAGTATGTGGAATGACTTTTCTAAAACTAAAACTAAAATAGAAACATCAGTCAGTCATACTCAAAGAACAAACGTACAACTAATAATGCTACTCTTAATGTTTACACTAAAAACTTTGAACACTTCATTTCATTCTCATCCAAGTGTAAAGAAAACTAATACACATTATATGATTCGTATACATGCATGTAAGTGTACATATATATACACATCTTTAAGAAACGTATCACACATAATCTGTCCAATTTATATTATATATATAGGAAGTTTTGGAAAACGATGTGACGTTTACGAAATGAAAACTATCAAATTGAACTACCCACTACCCACCTTTCTATCAATACTATTATCATTTTTAATATAAAGTATATTATGTAGACTGTAGATTTATATTTTACAGGTATTATAGATGATAGATGATATATATTTATTTACTGTGACTACGTATATGCTGAAAATTTACTTATTTATGTTTATATTGATATTCTTTTTTTGAAAATTAGTCAAAGTAAACACATGAGTTATTATTAAATATTATAGCAACAAGAAGGAAGGACAAAGAAAGGAAGAAATTCTATGTATATAATATATGTATGTTCCCTATGTAAAAACACCAATTATTCATTTCTCTCTCCTGAAAGTAAACAAAGGTATATATATAATAGAGTAAGTATACTATAAAGTAGAAGGGGTTCCTGTTGTGTCTGTTTGCTATCATGTGTCTAATAAATACATTCTACAGACAACTGTGTAACAGTTTTACATTCTTCATGATACAGTATGTGTATTTTCTAATAATTTAACTATGACAAGAGAGGAGAGCAGAAGGGAGGAAGTGAAAAGGATGGTGGAGGAAACACATGTTTACATTTTTCTTTTAAAAAAATTTGAGTTATGAAGTTACTCGGATAAAATACTAGTATAGAATTTATTAATTTTGTATGTAAACTTTAAATAAAATAAAATCTATGTGAATTCAGACGAATGCGTGGATGTACTTTATGTTATTATTTGTATTCTTAATGTAGTTACCATAATATTATTATGATTATCAATTATCACAGACTATAGACTAAATATTGATTCTTTTTCTTTTTTTAAAAAAAAGAGACGAAGTTTGTTACTTATGTGTATATAAGATAAGATGACTGACAAACTTATATTATGTGCTCCATGTATATTTTTATCATTTACCTTTTCCTCAAACTCATTAAATTAAACAAAATATCATGTTCTTGTGTTGATGATGATAATAGTAGTAAAATAAATAATTTAAGAAACAAAAAAGAACGTATATAAAGAATTTTAAATGTAATATTATGACAAACACATTTCAAAAAAAAGAGTATACTTACTTTTCGTTGAAAAATGGCAATCCAGTCTGTTGTTGCAAACCATTTGTGGCTTTTGATATCATTTACTCCATTTTTCAAATTTCCATAACGTTTTGTTAAGTCCACCTATATACATACATAAATGGATAATACATTATGAAATATATATATAGACATTGTAAATATAGAGAATTGATTAATGAGCAAAGTTTTATTACAAGTGTATTGTCAACACTTGAAATAAATATACATATTATATACTTTCATAATTTCTATCATTAAGTAAAAATCGTAGTACATATATCCAAATAATCGATTTTTTCTACATTTTTTCCATATTATTGTACAATGTAATGTACGTAACAAAATACTATGTATTTTTACCTGAAGAAGGTTTCTTAGGAGGTCTTTGAGGTCGTTGGAGAAATGCGAGGGGAATCGGACTTTACCAGATACGATCTTTTCATATATCTGGATAGGTTGGTCCGCAAAAAAGGGCGGATAGCCTGCAGCCATTTCGAACACGAGAACACCTATAAAGTTTTATTGATCAATAAAATGAATTTTAAACATTGAAATTATATAATAATGTATAAAGTCAATTTTTAAAGATAATTATTCTTGAAATAAAAGTATAATAATAACAAAATGAGCCTTGTTGCATCAATCCCTTACCTAACGCCCACCAATCGACTGCTTTATTATATCCTTTTGACAAGATAATTTCTGGTGCTAAGTATTCTGGAGTCCCACACAAAGTCCATGTACGACCTTTGACTCGCTTTGCTATAATCATAAGAAAAACGAAGGAAAATATATGAAACAAAACATATTAATTATTACAAGAACAAAGAACATGATATTTTTATTATAAAACAATCACAAATTCAAATATTTTACGTAAAACATACAAATTATTATTAATAAAAGTAAATTTCTCACCGAATCCAAAATCGGTTACTTTAATGTAGCCTTGTGAATCAATTAAAAGATTCTCTGGTTTCAAATCGCGATAGATTAAATCAAGATAATGCAGGTACTCAAACACCAGAACGATTTGAGCCGCATAAAAACGCGAGTGTGGCTCACTAAATCGACCTGTTTTCCTCAAGTGTGAAAACATTTCCCCACTATAAAACCAAAAAAAAAAACAAAAATACATTATTATAATACATTCGCTTCGACTCATAAATGATGAATAAGTGTAATATTGAATATGCATAATATAATTTATTCTTTATTTCATATTTTCAATATATTATGACTTACCCGGGAATATACTCTAGTACCATGTATAGATTGGAATTATCCTTAAAGTGATACTTAAGGGTAACAAGAAACGGGAAATTGATGGCGTGAAGAATTTTCTTTTCATTTAAGGTATGTTCTACTTGTTTCAATTTGACCACCTTCTGCTTATCCAAGATTTTCATTGCATAAAAGTCTTTAGCTGACTTATGTTGGACCAGCATTACTCTTCCGAAGGACCCTGTGCCGAGTGTCTTTAATCGGTCGAAGTCGTCTAAAACTGCAGTGGTCTACAAGTTTTTGATTTTTTTTAAAAAAAAAGAAAAAGAAAACAAAAAATTTAATATATATTTTAGGTTTTTTTCTTATTAATGTAATGTTATATATTTTAGTTTGATACTTGTCATTTTATCTACAAATAATAATAATACCTACAAAGTATTTGATATTTTACAATGTATATATTAAGGTATATATAGGCTCTTTTATAATGTACCTATAATATACATCATAACTATATATGTATCTCATAATATTGTATAATATATTATACTGCCAGTCATAAAAACTAAAAATACATTTTAATATTTATGACTTTTATATTACATCATCATATTATGCGTGTGTACACACACATACACACAGATTATAAAAAAAAGTGACCCTAAATACATAATGTAACAACAACGACCATTTTGATTATATAAGAAACTTTTTACATTTAAAACAACAATCATTTTACTTATATACATGTAAAAATATATATGTACCTCTATCAAATGTACCTATATTCTATATTATTATTATATTCTTTTGTTTTATAGGTACTCTACACAAACTGTACAAAGACAATCTTAATGGACAATCGTAGTATATACATTATAAAGACATATTAAAATGGAATCTAAAAATAAATACAAAAACTTTATCCTCATCTATCATCTATTGATTTAAAAATTTCTTTCTTCTTTTTTTTTCTTCCTGCACAATTCTTCATAATATATATTGAATGCTACATATTTATAAATGATAAATGATAAACCAAGAAATTCAAAATTCAATTAAATAATACATTTTATGTTTAAGAATTTAAATATAATTATTTCTTACGGGTTGAGGATTCCTCCATTTCTCTTCAAATTCCTCTTTGGCCTTCTCCAACCACTCACGTACTGTAATAAAACAAAAAAAAAGTAAAATATTATAATTCTTGTTGGACCATTTTTATATTGTTAAAATAATAATGCACACAATCAATGATAATTGAAAGACTTTTTCAAATACAATATTATACCAATAAAAACCATATAAATTTCTTGTAAATTTAATTATTGCACAATGGCAATTATTATTGTTATTGACAACTTTTCCATGTATTTTAAATTTTTTAAATGTACCAGGATTTGATGGAACGCTTTCAGAGTCCATAGTTTTATGAGTATTAATCTTACGAATAACCATTAGAAGACTAACTATAAAACTTATCTAATATTATTTTGATAATTTAAAGACACAGAGATGAAATTATCTATTATCTCTATCTGTGTGTCTAATGTGTGTAATATTGATTTATTTTTTTTCTTTGGTCAAAAGTAATAACTAGAAAAAAAAAGTATGCCGACAAAAAAAAAATTGAGAAGAACAAAACACACACGACGAAAGTAAACACATAATTTTTCAAAGCTTCCAGCCTCTTAGATAATTTCGTTCTTGTGTTCTGTGTGCAAATGAAAATATTGATCTCTACAATCTAAAGGTTCTAAGACACGTATAAAATTATACCAACAATAAACCATCATACACCAGGTATTTAAAATCCAAAATATATTATTTTCCTAATACACGTATATTGAATTTTTATGTTTTTAGGGGTTTCAAAAAATATCCATCATTTATAACTTATAACAACTACGATCTACGAACTTGTTTATTTTCATGCCCATACTTATCTCATTCTGTCATCTTTTCCTCCTATATACTATACCATTTAGCATTTAGTTAGTTAAATATGTCATACGTCTTAAAGATATACATGTGCGTCACTGAAAAAATGCTTGTACATGATCCATGACACTCTCATGCACCTTTATAATATTACACACAACTATAGTTTATTATTGGAACTCACATTCGTCACATAAAATACACGACACACACAATTATGATAATATATTTTTTATTACTTTTGTATGTTAAATGCATCTAGGTAAAATTCTATTTTAGTCTTTTTTTTGGTTAAAAATAATGTCAAATGTGGATACAAATAACTATAATGCAATCTATAATCTATAATAACTCTTGTCATGTTCCTTTTCTGTCATCTTCATCAAATGAGTATCATGTATATATATATTATACACTGTATTGCTGTACACATGTGTATATATATGTATACAAAAATGTATATTTCCGGAATGATTTTTTTGTCATATATCCGAGTCTTTTTCGTTTTCTCCTATTTCCGTAACAAATCGATACAACGATTCACTGTATACTGTATTTATACACAGCTATAATGCATGTATGTGTGGATAAATGCATACTGAACCATCATGAAATTGACAACATCAGATTTATTATGTAAGAGGTAGGTAAATAGGAGATATATATCCTCATTATTCCACGGAACATGGGACAGTAGTAAATTTAGTAACAGTGTACACTGTACACTGAACAACGCTGTACCTTGTCTGTCTCCCTTGTCTTTGTTCTATATCTACAATCTACATATATGTAATTACTGAAGTATTACACAACTGTATTACTTACAACTGTCAAAACTGTCAATTTTTTTTTATTTAATTATTTACAAAACTGATTCAGGCGAGAAAAGTGCGATTCCTAATTCCTGAAATAAATACGCTCTCACGCTTTCTCAACAACTCAAAAGAAACTATATCAATGACCTTTAAAAGTTAGACAACAGAGAGAGACATAGATATACATACCTAATACATAACAATCTACTTATTAAATTAAACACATGAATGAATAGTAAATATAAGTATATAAGTCTAGAAGTATTGAGGATTGGGTGTGAAAATACAGAAAGGAATAACAAAATAAAAAAAAACATTTTTTTGACACTTGACTCTATGTTATAATCTTATAGGATGAGAAAAGACGATGAGAAAAATATTTATGCATAGTTTTTTTTTATCTGTGGTACAGTTTAAAGTGCACAGTAAATAATATTATCCAAATACACGAAGACAAGTACAAAAAATAAATAGTTGTAAATACAGAATACAGTAAAAACAAATATCAAACGTTCGACTCTGGTTTTTAATCAATTGGATTTTACATGTTGTGTTGTATTGTATTGAAACGATTACTGTTGTCAATTGTCAATTACGATGATAATGATATCACGAGCCCATAAATAATATTGAACACAATGATAATAATAATAATTATTATTATTGTTATTGACAAATCTATAAACTCTACAATCTGCAATCTACATAATATACACAGACATCATCATATTGTGTGTACATGTATTGTGAATTGTGATTAACTGTGTGTGTGTGTGTGTAGTTAACTCCCTCTGATTGGTATTAAAATGATATGATTTGAATCGTACACACAATTGTGTATTTTATATACGACATGACATCTTCTTGTGTCAACTAAATACATATATAATATGCAATCCATGTATATTACATCTGTTCTACATCAAATATGCATAAAATATTTTACAAAATTTATAAATTCTAAAAAAGAGTCTAACTGGAAAATTGTGGAAACTGAATCCAGAATTTAGTATGTTTATTTTTCAATGTATCTTTGAAAAATTTCTCTTGTGTCAGTCAGTCATTTGAAATTTATACAGTCTATACTATAATTTTTTTTTTCATCTCTTTGTATTTTCAATCCTCAATACCCAATATATGTAATTCGTCTTCCTCCTATGTCGTGTATATATGTGTGTGTCATATTTAACGTTTAAATGCAAAAATGGCAAATGTTTAAATAAGTAAATAACTGATTTCAATTTCCATTTCAATTATAGAGAACATATTATATACATGTACATGATGTATACAACTTTCAAACACTTTAACGTACTTGATTCTACAGATTTGACCTTAGAAACATCATCATCATCATCAGTTTATAGCTATATAGTACTAATGTAAATATATATATTTATGCAGATATATAAACGTTAAATGTGTATGTGTGTGTTACTGTTTACACAGTGTCTACTACATTACTTATATTATATATACCTACACTATAATAAATAGCAAAAAAACTATTCCAAATAATTATGTCTACAACTTCATTTATGAACTATCAGTTAAAATCATAAACTATTCTAAATATTTGAGAAACGTTAAACGTTGCAATAAAAAATATGCATCTAATATCTAATATATATGTCATGTAGTCGATATTTCATACTTCATACATACATATTACAATGCATTATTCCTTAAAGGTTCCTTGGTGTTTAGTGTTTTATGTCTGTCAGCTAAACTCTAAACTCCACTTGGGTATATTTTATAGGGTATGTATAATATAAATATTAAAAATATATTATTATATCGTTAAGTATGCATGTACACATGTAGATAAAGCGCGTACTGTGTGTTTTGTGTATTGTGTATGAATTGAAAATTGACAACAATAACAATAACAACAACAAACTCAATACTCAATAAGCAAATAAATAAATAAAAATAAAACCATATCATACACAGTCTCTTGTCTGTATTTAAGTATCTACCTCTGCTCTTTCTCTTCCTTTTTTACATATTACATATTCTATATATTATACATGTAACATTATTTAAATAACTGAGCACCAGTAAAAAAATATTCCCATGAACCATCAACCAACTACTATACATATATTATATTTGTATATATTTAAGTAATATTTAAGACTACTCATCATAATTCATCAATAATACCATTTTGTCTTTGTCAACACAACGTTTTAGATATTTGTTTTGGAAAAATTACAGACAGGAATGCATAATACAAAATATAATATGTCCATGTATATTTGTGGCTAAAGTTAGTTTGTACTTTGTACTCGTGTTCATAATATTTTCTAGTATTGTTTTTAACTTTTAACTAAAAAAAGAGGATTTTAAATGAATGAAATTAGTAGCAATGGATGGACATTCATGAAATTCCCTAGAACCTAGACACAGATCCTGTAATATCATAGTGTTCAATATTCTCTAGTTTCTAGCTTCTAGACTGTCGACAAAATGTAATTTACATTCAATTTAACAAGGTTATGTTAAAGATAGAGTGACACGTATACATCTATATGTATTACCGAGAGGTATACACATATTATGTATATTATAGATTCTTGATGAACCAAGACGAGTTTCAAAAATCTGCTTAACTATACAAAGTATACCTGTGTTTAGTATACACACTATAGTATTGTACATAAGTAAAAAGATATAATATTAGAATAAGTATGTATGGATAAGTCCCGTTTCATAATTCATCAAATAGTTAATTTTTATTTCAAACTGTTTTTGAAATTAAATTCAAAAGAGTATCTATAATATTTTTTTACCATTTTCTGCTGGGTCCCCCTTCTTGCCTTGATTGACATTTCCCATATTTTTAAAAAAGTTTAATTTATCTATTTTGAACTATTTATGTGAAAAACGCTTGCTCCAAAAAAATTTATTATATATTTCCGAATCTTTCGATTCGGAAATTATATGTAGTTAATGTATTAAAATTATTTTCCAAAATCTGAGAAACACAATTTCTCCGTCTTCCGTCTTCTGTGATTCCAGATTCTATGTATGTAGCATATGTAATATGTAGCTTCCAGTTTCTTTTAAAATATTTAATCGTAGTTGATAAATAAATACCCTGTCACTATATAATATTTACATTCACAATAATTATTTATTTATAATTTACACACATTTAAAACACATTTGTATTTATGAATGTAAAAGTAAATAACTTTTTTTTTCTTCCTTCCTTTATTTTGTTGTGAGTAAACTTTTCCCGACGGAAATGAATAATTAAAATAAATATATATGTATATAGATTAAAGATGAAACAAAAATCAAAAAAATAAAAGAATACACATATATATATTTTTATATATGTATTTATACACAGACACAGACAGACACAAAAGACACCACAAGCACTTTTGGAGGTGTAAAATATATATGTATTTTAAATTTTACATAAATATATATTATGTATTTTTAGATTTCCAGAAGATTTTTGATTTTGATTTTTGGACTCTCCTTTTTTATGATTTCTCTGAAAGTCTTCTGTTCTGTAGTTTTGTACTACTACTGTCTACACACTTGATGTAAATTACATATGTATTTAAATTTAAATGTTATAGATGTGTAGAAAAAATTTGAGTAAAAGATGAAATCCAAAAAATCCAGAAAATCCAAACTCGAAACAAAAAGTAAATTGACCACAGTTAAATAATCATATTTAAGATTTAAGCACAAAAGCACACGAGAGAGAAGAGAGAGAAGAAGAAACAAAATAATATATGTGTGCACTTATGAGATAATAAATATATAGATGTATAATATATATTTATATATTTCACTTATTTTTAAATTTTCCGTTTTATTTTTATCTCTCTTGTAATAAATGTGTACGTAGTTACTTTGATTTCTAATAAGTAATAAGTAAGTAAGTAAAAGTGTAATAATAATAATAAGTACTAGTGACTGGTATTCGTACTCGTAATATTATACAAGTACAATAATAAGTAACGTAAGTAAAATGTATAATATTATATATAGGTAATAGTGTGTATTAAAATTGTACACCCTTGTTAGGTCTATGATGATACTCAATTAGAAAAAAGAAGAAGAATTCAGTTAGTACATCTGCTACGGACACTTTCATATTGTCAACTTGATAGTATAATATACATACGGGGAGTTTTTATAAACTTTGTACCGTGCACTTTGATTCCTACATGTACTTGAAATAATATTTTAAATATTTTTTTGTATATTTATGTAATCACAATTAATTCCTCTCTCTCACACACACACTCTCCCTCTCTCTTTCTGGTTTTTTTTCTCTGTCCAGAATCCGTCTCTCTCCGGGAGAACAAAATTGTACAAGGAGATGGCCGATTCACAAAATCGATAAAATGATCAAAATGGAAGAGAGAAAATTCTGAACGAGTTCTAGTTGCCAGCACTAGAGGTTGGCATTGCTTTTGGGTCTCTCTCTTTCCATTTCCCTCTGCTTTGCTTTTAGCTTTTCCTAACTTGAGTAGATATTCTACTATATTCTACTCTATTCTCAGTTCACAGTATTCTCTGTTCTTACCACATATATACCTACTACCTACCATTAAACCATACTATAATATTATATTATTATATATATTTTATATATTATAGCACATAGCGAATTGAATGGGATCCTATCTACTGTGCACTGCTCACTACTCACTGTTCACTGTTCACTGTACTGCAGAGTGTCAAGTGTAAGTAGTATGGGTGTGTACATGTATGTGTATGTGTGTCTGTGTGTGGTATTATTATTTTATGTTCATAATATGTACGATACTCCTCCTCCCGATATACCTCATACATACTACATAAATACATACATTCACACTCGAGTCTCGAGGTTTACGTAATAGACACACTTGCTATAGTATTTATACAATGTACTCATATGTATATTCTATATTCTCATATTCTCACGTCTGTGTCTGTCTATATTCCATATTCCATATTCCATGATGAGAATAATAGTAATAATAATAATACAAACAAACGTACT
This sequence comes from Sminthurinus signatus, assembly GCA_019776565.1. Lineage (NCBI taxonomy): Eukaryota > Metazoa > Arthropoda > Collembola > Symphypleona > Katiannidae > Sminthurinus > Sminthurinus signatus. Next base: position 35,786 of record JABASP010000296.1, read on the forward strand.
TACTACTTATACTACTTACTACTTACTTACATGAACAATTTATAGTTAATACCTGGATTTGAATTTAATGAATAATTGTTTTGTTACGCATTTAACTCTCCTCTTCTTCTTTTTTTATGCATGAGTCCATCAATCTTTGTACTTTGAACATTGTCTCTCTCTAGTCTCTATGCTCTATAATAGGCTATACACTATATAGTCTTCAAAAATATCCTCAAATCAAAAATCATACTATACAATATACACACAAGATATACATGTACTCTTTTGTACATGTATCTATAGACTAGATTGGATATATAGCTCCTTGACTTTTCCACTACTATTTCCAGCGAGATAGCTTGAAACACTAAAACACAATGACAGAGAAAGAGAGAGAGAGAGACAGAGAGAGAGAGAGAGAAAGCTCTTTCCTTCTTTCTCCAGGTTATATTGGGAAGACTCGTTTTTTTCCCTTCTTCCTTTTTTGACTGACTTTGACTATTGACAAGAAGAGAGAGAGAGAGAGAGAGAGAGGATTCTTATATCTTATATGTATAGTCATAATATATCTGCACCTTTTGTTTTCCCATACCATATACGAATAACGAATAAGTATTCTTACACCGTACCAAGTATTTACTACTTACTACTTTCAGCATTTTCATACATGGAAAATGGGAAGGCAAAAAAAAAGAGAGAGAAAAACCTTCGATTGTGCTCCTAGGTTAGTTTTGCCATACAAGCATAATATTCTGTATACGGTATACTGTATACTGTATACCTTACACATGCACATTCATATATATAAGATGCAAAGTTTATCAGCTACACTTTTATAATATTTATTATATGTTATAATGTGTTATGTAGGTTTACGATGCAAATTGTAAATAGTAAATACTAAATACAAAATACACATGCAGTACAGTACATCACAAAGTAATTCAGTATTCACTGCTCTCTCAATTCTCAATTCGATTCGACTCGATCTAAATATGTACAATGTACATGCATCTATCCATCTATCCATCTATCTATCAGCCCATGTCCATATTCCATATTCCAAACCATATCGTTCATTGTGAGAGCTGAACTGAGAGCTGAGAGTCAGTGTACAGTGTACAGTTTGTATGTTTGTATTCATTCCTTCAATGAAATTTTCAAACGACCAAGACGACCAAACAACTTGCTTTGTCAACATAATAAATTCATTATAGTGTATAATTTATACGTACACACTACACACACATCTATAACATCTAACATATAACATATACAAGGTACAATGTATACAATCTGCATTTATTTCATACTTTACAATTTATACTGTGTGTTGTATATTTGTATATTTTATAATGTTATCATCTACATTTAACTTGTATTTTTATCAATGTATATGTGAGTAGTATGTAGTTGTTGTCTTGTAATCTGTGGTATCGGGTATATATATACTACATAGGAATAGTGTCTAAGGTTCCTTTTATGGAGGACGAGGAAAGTCCAAAACACATAACATAACACATGACATGTACGATACGACTGACGATTAAGTGCAAAAACTCCTTTATACACAGTGAAGAAGAGAAGAAGAGAGAAGCAGAAGAAGGAGATAAGCAGTATGTATAATATGAAACAATGTACAATATACAATATTATGGAGTATGGAGTGCTAGAAAACTTTGTACATATTCATATTATTAATACATTTTAATTTTGATCATCAATTTACCACATTATACATCTATAATCTACTACATAATACATAATGTCTAGAGTCTAGATAAAACCACATCTGATATGTGTAAAATACTGCTTTGGAGTTGAGTTGAGTTTGGAGTTTGAAGTTTTGTGTTGTGTGTTGACTACCACAACATGCTTAAAAAATATCTTATACCTTATACATGTATCAATGAGATATGAGATATGATACAATACAATGGAAAGAGCAAAAGGACCAACGACAGAACACTCCCAATTCTCTCAACAATGTAGTTTTCTTTCATAAAATATGGAGATGCACTACGTACAAAGTACAAAGAGTGAGACAGAAGACAGAAGACACACAATAACATGGACCTTGCTCTCTCTCTCTCTCATCTCTCACTCGCTAATTTTGTACAATAATAATAATATCATTTTATTCTAAACTCTAATATATTACACATTACACAAGATAATGGATACATATCTGTACAATCTAAATAAATATGAGAGAGTACGTAGTACGTAGGATTTAGATACAATTGAGAATTGAGATGGATTAAAAAGTTTATCTTGTGCTCTTGTTTCTTCTTTTACATCTTGTAGTTTGTATAGAGTATGTCATATCATGTTATCAACTAATATCCATTTTCATATTCGTACACACACACATATGGATACTTTTTGGACTATTATTATTATTATTCTATAATATAATTGTCAGTGTTGTTGTTGCTCTTATTGTTATTGTTATTATCATTGTCATTGAGCATATGTATTACAGTGTGTGTGTAAAAACTAGTAACATAATTCTCATACTCTCCTACTTGGAGTTGGACGTGGAGTTGGACTTGGACTTGGAGTTGGAATAAATCAACAGCGAGATGTAGAGTAAAATATACATATGGAAAATGGAGCATCAGCAACCAGCAACTCCAACCAACAACAAGAGTAAAGAGTAACACAAGGAAAAAACGACATCATAAAACTTTTTTAAACTATATCAAATTATTGTTGCAGTTTTATACCTACATAAACACATAATAATTTATCTGTACATGTATAATGTGTACATTCTATTATAACTTATATCTTATGCAGTACATACGTACAGCTATAATAATTCACAATGAAAACAAGTCAAGTCAAAGGAGACAAGGAAGAGATACAAAGTTTTGCCTTGTGTGGTCATATGTCTTACCATAAACTATAAAATATAAACTATATAACACAAGACACAAGAGAAAATAACATAAAATAAAATAAACTAGATGATACAGTTATAGTTGACTTGTTCATAAAGTAGCAGGAAAATGTTCATTGAACATCATATTATATTATTATGCATTGTAGCGTACTACCTATAGCATGTATATTCTTGTTCATATTGTGCGTGAGTGTATGACAAATTTAATATTGAATATTGAATTAACTATTATCTATTATCCATGACACGTTATACGTTATGCGTTATACGTTATGCACAATGGTAAGAATTGTAAATTTCACCATGTATTATGTGATATTTAATAGTTCCTCAAACCTCAACCCATGACACATGAGTAAATAGTAAATGGTAAATAATAAATAAATAAGAAAGTAAATGTGTAGTCAAAATTCAGAATTCAATTCAAAATTCAAAACAAGGTTGGAAAAGTGGACATTCTACATCATCTATGAACTGAACTGAACTACTAAATAACTAAAGCTAACTAGCTTTCTAGATACTAGACACTAGACACAAAGATGTACGTACAAAATACTAAATACAATATACAAAAGCTTGACACTGGACACTGGACACATGAAAATTTTCCATAAAGTCATCATTCTCTGAGTTCTGAATTATTCTAAATTATACATAGTACATGAATAATTAATACCAATAATTATCCAAATTGTCATGTACATAAAATCTAAAACGTACACCAGATAAAACTCCCAATTTCAAATTCCAAATCCTCGCTCACAGGGACACACGCATCGACATGTGCATTATTTATTTATTTATTTATGTATAATACTTTGAGTAAATACTAAATACTAAATACATGACCAATAACCAATAAACAATCTCTCACGAGTCGATTCGAGTCGAGTTAGTTCCCTCTTGGCTCTTATTGGTACCTCACCACCCTTTTCTATATGCACATTTACTATTTACCGTGTATACAAATAATGAATGTACTCTACCAAATTGATGATTATGGTGATAATTATTCCACCACAGTTACCCATCACCAATCATCCAACATCCAATAGATTAAGTAAACTTTACACAAGAGATTTCAGAAAAGTCGCAAAAAAAGTGGCCAATGGCCAATGACTCGTTGACAGTAACAGAATACAGATATAGAACCACAGGAGGAAATTCATGGTGTGAAGTTGTACATTTTATATGGTGAAATATATTGTCTTCTATTTATTGTAAAACCTGCAAGTATTACCAATCACTGTGCTCAACATCAACATGCTTATGGCTTATGGCCATGGCTAACTATCTACTATGGATTTAGTATTTACGTGTGTGCATAAGAAACGTCAAACATCAGTAAAGTTTCCTCAAGTTTTGTACGAACCAACTAAGAACAGTCAGCCATCAGCCATACAAAGTTTATCTGTAGTTGAGGACATAATGCTAATAATTAAGATTTAAGATGGCACAAATACACAAATACACATACATTTCACTTGTACACTACAAAATACACACTACATCTTTTTCTCTTGCTTGCTGCTTGCTGTACTCATTATGGTTTATGGTTAATAGTTAATTGCCTTTTTATATGTATAAATATGCATATGCATATTTAAATGGCTCTCATGTTTTTTCTCTCAGCATCTCTGTTTCCTTGATTTGGTATAAAGTTAAACTATGTAATATATTATACAAACTCTGGATTCTGGATTTTAGATTCTATACTCTATACATACATAGGAAAATGAATACGACTCCTTTTCTTTCTTTCCTTCATCCATGTGATCTTGAGACTTGAGACTAGAGAAAAGCTAAATCTATAGTATACACACATTTAGATACATTCACCTACCATGTAAATATATGAGACATTAACAAAGTATGTACAAATTTATTGTTGTGTGTATGTAGTAAGTAAATACGGTGTATAGAGTATAGTGTATTTATACATTATACATTATTCATCATCTCCTCTCTCTTTCTCTCTCATTCATCTACATAGAAAAATACACATGTAGCCAAAGACAAGTCATTATACTTTATACTTCTTATTCAGTTTAGTTTAGTTTATGATGTCCACGAGAACGAGGAATGACACAAAGATCAATTCTACTTCTATCTATACAATTTACAGCATATATTATGTATTATGTACAATGTGCATAATACGATTTCTTCTGCTCTGCTCTCCTCATTCTTACTTGTTACATGTACGTGGAAATCCTCCTTGAATTTATTATATTGTATTATAGGATAACACGTCTCATGTCTCATGTGTATGGCTATTGGCTATATGGTACTTAGTACTGTGAGAATGGTAAATCGTAAATGGTGGATAGACCACAGACTATAGACGTGTCCAGTATTATTAATTACCATTCATCTCGTTTATGAATCCTATTTAAATATCACACTACACTTCCTTGTGTCCTCATCTTCCAAATGACACATTACTTATTACATCTTACATACAATTCACACTGTACACTGTACATTCTATTTATTATTTGTCATTTCATTTGCTACTTGTAACTTGTAATGAATGACAATTGACAATGTCCCATGTTTACTTTTTATTAAATAGATGGAACAATTATGACGAATTCTACAAATACCAAATACCAAATATGTACAATACACGTTTAACATACATCATGAAAACAAATACAAACAAATAAAAGTCATCTTTCTTTTGTATTGAATATTGAATTAAATTGAATTTTTAAAGTTTTTATTCAACTATACCTATTTAAAGGCGCATAATGTACATGTTGAAAGCATTGAAAAACATGCTTCAGGAAAAGTCCTATTTCTTCCCCAAATTGCAATTAAATTCAACAATATTGGGCTCATTTAATAAGAAAAAGCATGTACAAGGATCTCTACCTAATTTAAAACCACAATTTAATTATTAAGTTGGTTAAAACTTTAACTGAAGTTGACACTCTTTACAAAGGAAATTGTTTTTTATTATTATGACTAAAGCTGATTATTTAAACAGTTTTAATTAAGTAGAAATTATTCTCCATGACTTTCCACAATTTTTGAGCCCAATAAATCCAATTAAAAATAAATATTGAGAGAGAAATAGGATTTAATTGTGATTAGGTGGATTTTGAGGCCTAAGAATGTACATGATACACAATCAAATGGCTCGCAACACATGAGACATCTGGTGTCAGAGAATCACAATGTTATGCCCTTTATGGGCCTTTAAACTGTAAAGATTAGCCCAAGGAAATAAAATGAAGAGTACATGAGACATTTGTGTATAAAAATGCAAAGAACTTTTGTATCTGTGTATCTGCGAATTGCGAATACGTGTAAGTAGTAAGTACATCCGCGAAATATGAGGATGACAGCTTGTGACTAGTACATATTACACATAGTATTATTATTATTACTATTATTATTATTACACAATGTATGACATTGAACATTTTTTTCCGTTTCATTTTTTACACTGTCTTATAACTTATAACTTGTAATAAACGTATCTGCATAGTGCATAGGCCATAATACATAATATTGTACTACGGAGGATTAGATTAGCTCAGCACATACTACACACTACTGTGTATATAGTATATACGTGATATATGAGAACAAAAAAAACTTGCTAAAGTTGCACCGTATGAAATTGATACACAATACACAACATTCATATGAAGTACATATAACTATATTATGTACACTTTTTTATATTAGACTGTGCACTGTGCACTGTACACTGTCCACAGTATATAGAGAGAATTTTCTTTCTCTGCAAATTATGATAATAATAATAATCATCATCATCATAATGTTGTATAATTTTTCTTTGAGCAACAAAAGGAGTACCGGCGAAAACTCACATTCAAAAATAATAAAAATAATAATCGTAATAGATAGGTATAATTATTCATATGTATCCATTATCCACGTTTCTCTTCCCTTTCCATCTTCCAAGTGTAGCATAGCTAAAAGTATAGACTTTAGTCGATACGGATATGGACATGGATATACAGAGTAAAGAAACACAAAACTATGGAGGTTGGTTAGGTACACATCATTCACAATTCACAACTCTTGCACAGAATATCTACCTGTATGTTGTATGTACTTTATGAAAACTACTAAAAAATAAATCCACCTTTCAAATTCAACCGCAGCAAACCAAGTGAAATGAAACAATTGAATTGAACTTGTGAACCGACAACAGATGATAAAAAATGAACTCATCTCCCTTTTTACATCATGTGCACTGGGCACATTTAATATTTATATGTCATATATCATAATATAGTTGGACTCTCACCGGCTCTATCGTCTGCAGCCTACAGCCTACAGTCTGCACATGTAGAATGTAGAATTAAATAAATTAAATGATATCTTTATATCTATTTTGCAGATTCTAGATTCTAGATTTTAGATTTTAGATGAAATTAACACGCTCAAGCATCATGCTGTGCATTAATTTGAACAAACAAACAAACAAACATTTATCCATAAATATCTAATATATATAACAAGTATTTTCTGTTTTCTATTTTGAGCACTGAATACTGAATTACGAATTGCGAATTGCGAGTAGGAACAATGGGCACGTGTAAGTTGTAAGTTGAACACTGGAAATTAATGCATGTACTAATATCTAATATTTATATTTATTTTTATCTGATCCGATGAGTTGACACTATAAAAACTAAACAATACAAAAAAAACACACACGCATGACGCATGTAATAATATATTCAGTATGAAATTTTAGACAGTTTAGTTCTAGTCTCATTACTTGATTAGATTTTTTTTTGAAGTTTGCATTAATTGATTTTTGTAAAAATGGTGAGGTACGAGAACTACAAACTGCATGATATGTTTTTGAGGTACACACATGAATTTTTAACTGTAATACAGAAATCAGTAATACAGCATAATCTAATATCTAATCTAACTCTTTTTGTACAGTTAGCGTGTGCTCTCTCTCTGATTTTTATTCAATGTTCAAAATATAAAAAATACAGAATACAGAACACGTCATTTCTGAATTCCCAATCCTCAATCCTCAATATCAAAAGGAAGAGGTTCACATACAACATACAAGTACAGAGTACAGGAATATCTGTATCTGTATTCTCTATACGAAATGTAAAATGTGGAATGAAATGGAGGTACGCATAAAAAGCATAAAGCCAAACCATTATAACTCATAAAAATATAGCCCACAAATAGATGGAAGTGGAAGGATGAACTTTTCTCTCTCCTCTCTCTCGCCTCCGCCTCTCCTTCTCTCTCTTCCGTTTCTATCAAGTACTACATACTACATAATAAAATATAATATAATATAATATGGATAGATAGATAGATAGGGACAGAAGACAGAAGGTAGTGTAAAATGTATAATGTATATGATAATGTACTCGGGAAAAAATAGTGTAAAAATCGTCCTACATAGTGGCTCAGGATTTAGGATTGAGGATTGAGGATTCAGTTGGCCAAGTCAAAATCCTGTGTGCTGTATATTGTATATTACAAGTTACGTGTTACACGTTACACGTTACACGGCATTGTGTGTAGTGTGTAGTGTGAGACTGAAATAGAAATTCCCATTATACGACATCAAACTGTGCCATGAAGTAAATATCTTGATTCGAGATATAAAAAATAATATAGAAAGCGACTCCTTACTCCATGCTCCAAACTAAACTCCAAACTAAAAACTAAACCGAAACACACAAAAACATATACATAACAGACAGACAACACAGAGACTAGAGACTAGAAAATAGAGCCACAAACTTAAAACACAAACTTAGTCACTCTCTCCACTCTCCAATCTCCAATCACAGAATAAATAAATATTCCCTCTCACACTTCACACTCCTAGTTTGTGACTGTGTACTGTGTACTATGCACATTTTAGATACGTTTTACATTTTACAGTACACAAGTATCTACCATTTACTTTCCGTTATACCTTTTACGTTTTCATATACTCAATACTCAATGCTCAATACTGATAGCTGAAAAACTAGTGAAAATTATTGGAGATAAGAATTCACAGATAGATAGATAAATAGATAGAAGCAGCATCCAACTTCTACCATAATATAAAACATATAGTAAACACTTACAACTTACAATATATTGACAAACTCTAATACACCAACCACACAGCTGCTACATACATTATTATACTGTGATAATGATAAGATACAAGATTAATCAAAATCAGTTGGTCCAACCCATTGTCTGTTGTGTGTTGTCCAAGCTAAATGACACATTTGGCTATCTATTTCCATTTTCCATAAATAGGAACACATCCACCCATTTTTCTGCGTGACACATTATTTTTAGCCCATCCTCAATAATCATCATTATTACTCTTCATTCTTATTCTTATGCTAAGGATTTTGGTCATGAACATTAAAAATGTCTTCATTTGTCTCCAGTCTCAAGTTCTTATTGATTATAACATTATTAATAATCTTTTGCCTATTATCACAATCACAAATTGATTTGACAACCTTAAATCTCAAATCTTAAATATATTGGAAATTTGCATATTAAATGCCGAGATTGCTTATTTTTACCAAACAATAAAACAAATAATAATAACGTCCCTACCTTGGGAAAAATAGACACGTGTATCGAAAATAATACAGCTATTTTTAGAATATTTACAACTTTTTTCCAATTTTAATGGAACATGGAACAGAAACTACCGACTGCCGGTGTATGAAACGACTCTAGACTCTAGAGTTGAGAGTTGATTCTCCTTTGGATTCGATTCCTTATTCTGTAAACTGTAAAGAAAACTTTATAACAAAGTAGGGGAATTGATGTAAAATTTATTGATGATAATGATAAGAATAATCATTATAGGGATATTTGTACTTTGTACACATTTCACTTATAGATTATAGATCCATTTTATAATATGTTATACATTATACATTATATATTTTATACTTTATACTTTATACTGAAGGGAAACTGGTTACATGGAATTTTGAAAGTTTGAAAATAGTGTGCCCAACTTTTAGATGGGTAAAATAACTAGTTTCTCAAAGTAAGTACTACTACGGAAATATGATACGACTCCGCTCTCCATTCCTTTCTATTCTATTCTAGATATTTTCTATTATAAAGTATAAAGTATAATAATAAAGCTTCTGTAGGTCTATCGCCTATCGTTTATCTTTTATAGACATATAAATAGACCTGCAATCTAGAATCTAGACTCTAGACTCTAGACTTTAGGTTCTAGATTTCTAGATTCTGGATTCTAGATTCTAGATGTTTGACTACAGACGACACACACACAAGTGATATAGAAAATATTATAGATAGCTGAGACATAAGAATGCTGAAAATGAACGTAAAATTAAAAGAGAGAGAAAGGGGGAGAGAAAGTACAAAGAGAAAGTTGGGGATTGGGGAGATGGACGAAATACCTTATTTGTACCATGTACAGAATTAAATAAACTCTCATATAAATGCCTATAGTAACAATGCCAATGTCGATGTCGATGGTAGTATGTAGTAATACGAGTAGCCAGTAGCTCAATCCATAGTCATATCCATATAAGTATAAATTCATAAAGTACAAATAGTTCAATACATATTATACAATATACAGAAAACAGGAAAGGAACAACAGACAACAGACAACACAGAAGAAGGACAAAGTTGAAGAATTCCTTGCAATATACTACTGTATAATATATATATATGTACCAGATTCAAAATAAGCCTGCATGGCTGGATTCAGTTGAATTGCTGGAGAATCTCCATCTGTTCCGAAAGGTTTAGACGATTTACTTCTACTGCTACCAGAAGCAGGAGCAGAAGTAGAGGCAGAACCAGAAGCAGCGGACGAAGAGGAGGAAGACGAATTAGTAGTAGCAGTAGTAGTAGTAGGATTCGTCGTCTTGGTAGTTTTATTCGTATTCGTATTCGTATTCGCATTTGCAGTGGAAGGAGAAGAAGATGAAGAGTTGGAAGATTCTTTAATGTCACTGCTGGTTCCACTAGCGTACATAGTTAGTTTTACCGGCAGTTGGTCTACACTCTACAGTCTACAGCCTACAGTCTGGTCTGACTTTGAATTTGACTCTAGTTCTAGTTTCTACAATATATTGTACTTTTTAGATTCTTGTACATGCCTGCTCCTTTTCTCACAATTTCATCAAATACCATTGGTAAATCCAATAGGAATACAAATACAAATCCAAATCCAAATAAGAATGTGGATGTGAATACCAACAAACAACCAAACGAGGAACAACTTTCAACTTTGAACATTCAACTTGAACTTTTTCTTTAAATGTCCTTTAATAGTTTGTCCCTGTATTGACTATTGACATTCAACATTCAACACATTCAAGACTTTCAAGACTTTGAAGACTTTGAAGACTTTGAAGACGCTCAAGAGAGAGAAAGCACTATCACTGCAAAACACGTCTCCTCACGTCATAACACATCACTTCACATCACATCACAGAGTACGCAGCCCTCAATTTTCAATACTCAATACTCAACATACAGCATACGCACATGTAGTAAACACTGAAAACCTGAGACTTGAGGAATGGATTTAGAATTTTGAGTCTTGAGTCTAAACTTGTATAAATGTGTACAGTTTACAGTTTCCAATCCCTTTGAATTTCTATCATGTTTTTATTGTTACTTGGTCTGTTTGTCTGTTTGCAAGTATTTTGTTCTTTCACCTCTTCTTCTTTCTTCCTTCTTCTTCTTTCTCCACTTACAACTTACAACTCATGCATAAAATCAATGCATTTGTATTGTAAATTGTAATTTGTATACGCGTGTTCATGGTCGTTAATGGGATAAAGGTTTAACAAACTTTATGCACGGATAATCGTAGTACTGAAAATAGAAAATGGAACATGGAACCACAATAAAGCAATCATTTAATTTCCTTGATTTCCCCACACAGTGAACAGTAAATAGTAAACACTGAGTAAATCCCATTTCATTTGTTGTCGAATTAACCACAGAGGACACCAGCACGATGAATATTGCACATGTATATCCAAAAAGTCACACTCATATATTAGTATTTTAGTACTAGCACAATTGCTAGAGCCGGTAAATGGTAAAAGTATTAAAAAAAATTATACTAAAAAAATAACACGGTAATAATCTATAAAATTATCATTTATCAATTATCATGTTTTTTTTAAAGTTGTACAATGTAACACAAGAACAAGAACAAGAACAACATCCTCATTGTCACTCCCACCGTTCACTTTAAACTATAACCTATTCCCTGTAAATCAAGTTTCTTGTGAAAGTACATGTGTGTTCTTCATTCCTTTTCTTTTTTTTCTCAGTTGTCTTGAAGCTGATGATGATGTGTTATTGATGTTTTCATGTTTATTTTCCGTTCTCCGTTCTCCGTCCGGTAGGGAAATTAAAAACAAGTTTTTCTTGGCTTCATAAATATAAATATCAAAACAAGTTTATGCCTCATTATTATTATTTTTTTTAGGTATTTTTGTACATAAATTTAATCACGTAGAGGAATCATCCCAGATGCAGGAATTTAAGTATAACCGATTTTGTTTTCTTCTCAATTTTCACTGTGTAACAATAACAAGTAGGCAACTTTTCCTTGTTGTTAGTTTTATAATTCGTGGGGGAAAATGTATCCAATGTATCGTTTCTCATTGTTCACTACTCGCGGAATCTTTTAATCTGTTGAGTTTCAAGGAATCTTTAATCTTTAGTCACTCTCACTTGCACTATCACAGACAATGTTGATGTTGATGTCGATGTGGATATTGGATATTGATAAGTATGTGAAAACTGGAAGTTGGGGGAGGGTGGGAATGAGCATGGTGATGACGAGTCGTCCATAGACAACGGCAATCTCAGAAATTTTCAGAGTGCGTGGGACGGTGGACAGCAGACGGCAGAGAGTAAGTAGTCGAGTCGACAATGGACAAGAAATCAACAAAACAAATCAGCTCAACAACCAACAAATAGCCGGATTTCTGTAGTCTGAAGTCTGAAGTATGATGGATAAATTTGAAAACTGTGTGGGTAAATCCAACAGGAATGCACAGTACAAAATACGGAAAACCGGAGTACGGTGAAATCCAGAGCCAATATCAATCTCTTTCACTCCTCCTTTGCTTCCTCTCCTTCCGCTTGCTCCAATCTCCAATATCGATATGTTACGACTTAGGATTTGGGACTTGGGACGTATCGATGGATTTTCTTTTATTCGGATCCGTTTTCTTTTTTTGCTGATGTTGAAATGTAGAAATTGTGATACATGATTGCGAGATGAAACGGCAGGTGAAGGGAGAAGGGAGATGTGAAAGGAAATATTCAAAAGTGCGTTCTCGTTCTCTCTCAATTCAACTCAGCTAAACTCAGCTCGGTAGATTCAGTTCAGCCTAGCTTGCTCTTTCACTCCTTCACTCTTTCACTCTTTCACTCTTTTCCTTTATATTTTCCCTTTGCTTTTGCTTTCTCTCCCTCCTTTCACTTTGTAGTTTGTATTTTGTAGTTTGTAGTATGAGTACGAGTATTGAGTGGAGAGCATGCAGTTTGCAGTTTGTTGTTCCTCTTGGAACCTGCTTGCTTTCCCTGCTTCCTCCTGCCTCTGATGCTGATGCTGATGTTGTGGCGTGTGGCTTTCACGACAGGAGAAAAAGGAAAGGTAAAAGAGGGAGAGACATAGATCTCTCTCTCTCTCTATTTTCTACAAACCAGTCTCTTGTACCTAAACCCTCCATTCTAAATTCTACATTCTTCATTCTCCACTCCACATTCTACTTTCTACTTTCCACATTCTACGGACTACAGACTACAGACAGACAAATATCACAAGCTCCAACAGCAACAAATATAAACATGTAAGCAATACGACTAAATAAGGGGAGACATCGTATGTTGTATATTGTATAATATTTATACTTTCAGAGAGGGACAGAGACGGAAACTGTATCCAAAAGAGAAACAGAAACAGATAGAAAATAGAAACATTCCAACTTTTGTCATATGAATCCAAGTATATATAGATGATAGATATGTACAATGTACAATATATATGCTACAAACTACAGACGCTGTCAAAACGCTCAATCGGAAACATGAATGATCATATGATCATAATCATGATCATGACGAGATCATCACAGCTCAATGAGCTCCCTTTCCCATCTTTAATCTTTATATGCATATAATTATTATTATTTCCTTCGTATGCACATTTCTAGGTAGTTCTATTTATGGTCCTATCTCCCATTCCCCATTCCCGATTCCCCATGTGCAATTTGTACATGGTAACTGGTAAATAAAACGGTAATGATGTAGAACCAGTCACATTTTTTGAATGCTCTCTTTCTCCATTCTCTATTACATATTATATATTACATATTTTCTACCACCAATAAATGATAAAATACATATCCGAAAAACACCATACACCATATCAGGTACATAAAACCATACTTATTTTTATGTACTTTCTATTCTCTATCTTTATCTTTGTCGTATGCAGTGTACAGTACATGTGTGTCTGGAATATTTTTGAAATCGGATCGAGAGTGAGACATAATAATTATTATCCGTTCTGCTACTACATATACGAATACTTTCTATTCACAATTTACAATTAAATGTATAGACTGCAGACTTATAAGCCTGTAGACAGACAAGGAAAAAGAATAAAAATAAAACAGTTGCAAATTTATATTATATTATGATGTACTTAGCATTTGCCATGTGACACAACTTTGAATTTTAAATCCCACAAAATACTGGTAAAAATATCCTGTTCACCAAATTGAATAGGTTAAGAAGTTGTTTAAAAAATGAAAAAAAAATCTAAATCATTTTAAATGAACTTGAAATTGTTCGACACCTTTAATATTTTGTAATAATTAGAGATTTAACCGTTAAGTTGTCAATTTCGCCTTGGTTCGTACTAGTATACTTTTTACTCTTGAATTTTAACTAACTAATGGACTCGTCATTGCGTTTTATGCAGTTATTAAATTTTAAACAAAAATGACCAGGTTGTAAATTCAAAATATATGAAACTAGAAACCTACAAACATGCAAAAAAAAGAGAAAAATGTTAATATTTTGCTTACATAAATCGACATTAGTTTTCCTGGACAATGAATTTGTCAGTGTGGAAGTGAGTGAAGCTGTGCGTTGTGGACTGGGTGAGGTTTTTGAGCTTCCAGATTCGGATTCAGGATTATCTGAAAGATCAAGAGGATAGACATAGTATAATCAAATTTCATGTAGCTTCATGCTTTATCTTTACTTTATACTTTATACACGTGCATACATATTTAATATATATAGCTCTTATGCATAGCTCATCCGAGTTGCTGTCGTCGTTTCTTTTCACAATGACAGTGACTGTGACGTAGATGGGATATGAGGGAATGGGAAGGAGATGGTTAGGATTTTGGTGTGAAAGTTTTTGGTTAGTTGGTTTTGGTTTTAGTTTGGTTTTGGTCGGTGGTAGCTGTTAGTTGTTGGCTATTGGCTCTTGGCTGTTGCATAATAATAAAATGGACTACATTTTCCTGGTATAAAATATAAAATATATTGTACATTGTACAGTGTACAGCTTGTATCTTGTATCTTGTAGCTTGTATCTTGAATTGAGTACAGAATACAGAATTGTTTTATATAGATAATGGGTACACACAGGGAAATATATTATTAAATTAATGGAAAGGAGAAAGGAGTGTTACTCAAAACCCTTTGTGTTTTCTATTCTATTTTCTCTATTTTAAAGGTAGACATCTACATTGGTTTCCTTACAACTTACAACTCTGTTATGTTATGGACTGAAATGGTTTGGTATGGTTTGACTTGGTATGCATCATTTGTGAAATCCATTTTAAGGCCTTAAAGGCGCGAGGAAGCACAATTAAAAGTCAAATTTATGAGGGGAAAATAAAATAGAATAGTAATAGACGGCAGAGGAGAGATTTCCGTCCTATTTAATATACAATATACAAGAGTAACAAGTACACCTAATGTCTAATACTCCTACTGTCTAATCTACTTAATTTTCAGAGTTAGTCCGTTTCAGTTCTCAAGAGTCCTCTGTATTCTGTACATAAAATATTATATACACATTTATATCCTCTGGATTCAGGATTCTGTACATAAATTCCTCCACGTTGAACATTCTACTTTCTACAGCCTATATTCTATACTCTGGATTCTAGAATCTAGATACATTTACTGTTCAAATTCAAACACATGCTGCACTTTTTTTTTCCTTTTAATCAATTCTTGTACAGGTAGATAGCTTAATTGAAAAGCTCTAGAGTCTAAATTCTACAGCCCAACTCAAAACTATACTTTTACTGGCAAGCTATACTACACGCTATTATACATACATATATATTTTACATCAGATGTACGTCACATAATAATATATATGTACATGTACAATTACAAAATGTATAAGCTTTCATATATTTCAAACTGTACAGTTTCATTAACATCTTTCTCTCCGGTGAAAATTTTCCCTGTGCTAAATATGTCCTATGTATACCTGCGAGTCTTTACATTGTTCACTGTTCATATTATGTAAAATATTTCCGTGTAAAAATTCTACTTTCCTTCTTCCTCAAAGATTTTTTATCTTCTTATAAATCAAATTAATCACTTATTTTTATCATTTATGCATGTACATATGCATTTGATTATGCTTTGTAATTCTCTGCCTAGTTTTTAAAAAAAAGCTTACTACAACTAATTAACATATAATAAAAGTAAGCATTTTGAATATTTTGGTAGTGTAGTATTTTAGTTTATCAGGGTGCAACTTCCAGAATACACATTACACAGATAATAGACAACAGACCATCGGAAATGATTGAAAATTGACAGGTAACTTCCATTTCCATTTCCGAATTCTACATGGTCTTTTGAATTTTTGTAAGAAAGCAAAGTTTTGTTAATAGTTAATAGTTTGTGGGAAAATGGTGATGATCGTCCCAACTAAAACAAAATATATCAATAATCAGATTTTGAGTACTTTCAATTTTGTTTTTACAAGTAAATAATATTCAAGTTAAAGCTTTTCCTTTTTGCTGCTATCAACTTTTCACACCATGTGCTGACAATGTTTTTAGTTTTTAGATTACCCCTAGTGCATACTGCAAGTTATATAATGTTGTGAGTCTAGAGTCTAGACTGTAGACATATATTGGAAATTGGAAGTGGATTAAGGATTTAGGATAGTTGACGATGATTGTATCGATTAAAATAAAGGATTTTCATTTCATTTCATTTGAAACTTACTTGACCCTGAATCATGTGTGGGTTGTAGATTGTGAGACGCGGGCTGGGAATTAGAATTACTAGCAGTTGTATTACGAGAACTTTGACTAGATTCATCTCCTTTGCTACTCTTCAGTAAAGATTTTAATGATGGGGCTTTTGAATGCAGAGA
This sequence comes from Sminthurinus signatus, assembly GCA_019776565.1. Classification (NCBI taxonomy): domain Eukaryota; kingdom Metazoa; phylum Arthropoda; class Collembola; order Symphypleona; family Katiannidae; genus Sminthurinus; species Sminthurinus signatus. The sequence goes on from JABASP010000296.1 coordinate 53,116, forward strand.
ATTTTGTGATTCATCTTTAGTCCACTGTTTGGAACTCGCCGATTTGGACGAAACTTCTTGTATTGGCTGAATGGAAACACCCTGGATTTCTGCAATAATAGACAATAGACATCGAAGTAAAGAATTTCACTTCCCGTTAAAAATAATAGGTAAAACTTTGAAAAGAGAGAAAGGAGAAAAGAGAGGTAATAAAAAAGTATCACATAATACATACACTATACACTATACGTTATATCATACATATTAGTAAAATAAAGAGAAACCCAGGGTTTGAAATTGAAATTTGAAATCGACAAAAAGACAAACAATAAAGGAAATATGACGACAAAAGCTCCAAAAAGAAGTAAGTACATATTACATATTACAAATTTTACAAATGTATAAAAATCCTATGTTCTTCTGTTTATTTCAAGTAACTTGTTGACTCAACTCTCAACTCTGTATGTACTATGTACTCTAAACTCTGTACTTATTTCTTTTTATGAGAGTTTTATTGGATTTGTTGCCAAAGTCAGAATGGAAATGAGCAGAGCCCGGTTTTCTTTGTATTTATAAGTACATTACAACTACATATAAAAAATGTACAACAAAAACACTCTTAAACTTATACTTAAAAATCCTCCACCTGGACTCTAAACTACTAAAGAAGAAGAACGATGCATTTTAATCACCCTATGCTCTTATTTTTTGGGCATAGAATTATACTTACTACTTTTTTATTTACATTTAAAATGTGAGCAAGATGAACATTAAATATTTAAACTGTTCCTATTTCTCATAATTTTATAATATTTCTTTGTGAACTCAAAACTCTCTGTTAAAAAAAGAACTTGAATTGAAACTACTAAATATTAAAACTTTTTAAAACAAGTTTAATAGGTCACTTTGTCAATGGGGTGGACTTGAAATATGAATGTGAATGTATGCATAGTGTACACTGTACACATATCTTTATTATCTATTATTGTTATTTGAATCAGTATGAGGTACAAATATAATGTCAAATTTGACAAACTATTGATTATTTATTGTCAACAGAAATGAAGAGTACCTTGTGTACACATAAATATTTACAAGTATTGTATTCATTTGTGTAGGCCGTAGGCCGTAAGTATTATCATATTATTTTACATTTGTTATAAAATCGCTTTCTTTCAACTTCAATATTCAATCCATTCATATGATTTACATGGACATGCACGAGTTCATACTTCATACCGGTATGTGATTATGATTGCGTCTTTGAATATGGGTGCTCTACATATTACATATGATCCATGTATACTTGCTATTTTATTTCATTTATTTTTACTATACACATGTTTGATTTTTCTATTTACTTTACATTTATCCAATAAATATTTCCATTTATCTTTAAACCATTCAAATTCATTTATAATAGATATTATGCAAAATGTAAACCTGGCTGTATACATATGTATACTTTAAAATAGCTTTTTGTCCATTTGATAAACGTGGGCAGTGATATGTGTAAATATTCTATATATAAATTCATGTATAACGTTGTTGTTGCTAACTTACTATGCACATCAGGTATATACTGTATTATATATAGTGCCTACAGCCTACAGCCTACAATCTACAATACAAAATACAAACGAAACTGAAAGAACCCGAAACATGTGAATAATATAATATATTTATAAGTTCAGATAACTGGCTAGACCAAAGGCTTCTCCATTTGATAGCTGACAGTTGATAGTGAATATTGGGCAGTGAACAATTTCGCTACCATTGAACATTAAACTTACTGATAGCTTTCATGGCTCATGGCTATTTGTGTGACATGTGAAGAGTTCACAGTTCACATTTGCAAACTTTTGTCAAGAAAATTACGAGTAAATGGGCAAAAATATGTAACATAAAGCATGAATGAAAAAGTACTAGAGTGTTTCTATATACGTATTAGAAACTAATAGATTTTCAAGATATATCATGACAATAATAAAAAAAAATTTATAAGAAATATTCAATACAAAAGTTAAAAAACTAACAAAATAGTCGATATTTCACAAATTTTTAAACAGAAGACTGTGCACATTAAAGAAAGAAATAGAAACACTGGAAAACATAAATATACTTTGTTTTAAAATTTTTAAACAGTATAGAATATTATAAGTAAGTATGAAAAAATGAAACTTACCAGGAGCCTTCTTCTTCTTCTTAAAAAATGGCATTGTGAGAGTCAAACAGTTCATGGATCTTGAATCTCAATTTCTTAGGGGTAAGATGAACAAATCAGTACACATACACTTACACATCCATAATTTTCCAAAAACAATAAATACTTGTGAGAAAACTGGAGTATAGATAACAAGTTGGTGAGAGATTTCCTATTTTAATTTCACAAAGAAAACTCTCACTAAAAACTTTTACACATATATATGTATATAAATACAAAACACTCGAGCCAAAAAATATTATACAACACAAAACTGCACAAAATAATACTATTAGTATTAATTTAGTATTTAAACTTTAAACACACAAGGTTATATTTTATAAAACTGTTGTTGGAAAATTGTTGCTTTTGGTTTCTTCTTTTCCGGTTTTAAAAACGCACTTCACATTTTTTCACTGCTACATTATGATGAAAAAATCATTTTAAAACACCACATGTAAAATAAAACTGAAGGATTCGTCCAATCTTTAGTTTAGGAATGAACAATTTTGCATCACACATTCACATGGACATGAACATTCATGTATGATGTAGTGCACTTTAAATACACGGTTATCTAAATAATCACTCAAATGCCCAAGCCAAAAACTGTAGTAGTTTTATACAGGTACAAATGATGCAAGAAGAGGAGCATGTAGAAGAGACAAGGCAAGGCTGAAAATTTCCCGGTGAGATAATGATGATGAGTTGTGTCCAAGTGTCGAAGGACTTTGCACCTGCAAAAAAAATATATAATAAATTCATATAAAACATGTATATATCCAATATCCAACACATTTATGTGTGTGTATAATTTGATAAAAGCATAAAAATCCGATAACATTCCGTTCATCATAAACTACAGAGGGAAAAATCTATAGTACTTTGTTAAAGCTATACACACTGAATTTATACTGTAATATGTTTTGTTCTTTTTTTCACCGGCTTCTCTATAATATACTATATATATTTATTGAGTATTTATTTGTGTACTTTTTAGTATTTCCTTTTCTCTGTATTTATTATTCATTGCTCAATTTGCTATAAACTTATATGCACTTGCTTTAATTTAAGAAATTTCTTGAAACAACCCGTAATTTACTATTTAATTCAACTGATTTGAAATTCTTTGTACACAAAAAAAAACGATATTTTTATCACCAACATGATGTAAGTATTATTTAATATCTAATACAAACTACTACAACCGTTGCATAAAAATAGCCTATTTTATTCTACCCCTTTTCAATATACCTAAATATCAGTTAATATTATTATCCATTATACTTCATTACACTTTTTTTATGTACTTGCATGTTCACTACAAACAAACTACCACTAATGTACAACAGGACATTTATGTCCATTTTATTATATTACACTTGTATTTTGTGTATCGTTCATCGTGTAAATACATGGTATTTGGTATTACCTACTAGCTGTACGGTATAATATATTACTCAAATGCTACAAATGTAAACGTACATGGTAAAGTGTGTTCATTGAAAATTTAATAAATGTTTATTATCCTTGTACAATAGAGAGTGAGAGACTTGTTATTTGTAAGTGTTCATCATGATACATAATTTTGTTGAATTATTGAATTACTATAGTATGGTCGACTAACACTTGTGCTCACGATTTTGCTCATTTCAGTCGATCAGTAAATAATCGGCACCACAAATAATTCATCATATTAGTAAATACTTAAATATACTACATGTAAATAAATACAAAATACAAACACCTTGTCATTTTTATGCAAGGTATATCAGCACATCGTCACACCATTCCTATTATATATTTATAAGTACACTCAACACTCAACACACACAATTCCTAATTATTTATGCCGGTATTATATTAATATGATGATATGATTATGCCTACTGAAGTACGTGCAGAGTGTACAAGTGTTTGTTCATTCAACTTCAATAAATTGTTGGATTAGAAATAATTATCATCATCATAAAATGAATGCAATGACAAATTTTCTTCCTCTCAAAAAACTATATCTTGAATTCTAAAGCTAAAACCTAGCTAAAACCTAAATAAATTTTAAGTATATATGTACTTACGTAAATATAATGTAAAAATAGGAAAAGAGACACTAACAATAAAACCGAAAAAAAAAATCAATTCAATTTTCAATTATCTGTGTATTTTATTGGAAATTGCAATTCCGCAATCTCAAGATTTTTATGAACGTTTTTACGAACAAAGTCGAGTCTTTCTACTTTCTTTCTAACAAAATCAAAAAAAAAAATCACTGAAAACCGGAGAAAGTCGAATCTATGAATTTTACAGCGTACATCCAAAATTTGGATGTTTTTTGAACTCAATCAAGATTGTTCAATTTTTAAAATAAAAATAATAAAATATTTTAAAAGATAAAAAGTTATTTAAATCATTCACCGATAATTGACCATTGACGTATTTCTTTCAGTGTATTTTTATGTGGTGCACACACAAATCCTAAAAGCTCTAATTATTAATTATATATCCAAACTGAAAAATAAAACGAAAAGAAACGGACTCACAACTCACGAGACTCAAGTGCGTGTTTTTGCAAGTAATAATAATAATAATTATCACAGTTAAACTATTACCAATATTTCAGTTATGTTTCCAGTCAATTAAGATATGGATGTGCAATTAAATCTATAATATATATTATGTAGAGAGAGTCGTTCACAAACTAGTCAACGGACAATGCACATTTAATGTACATCAACTTTTGAATCGTCAATTACGTAAGTCCTTAAAATTAAAGCTCCAAACTTAAAATGCTTTTATCACGTTACAATTATTATTATTATTTTTAAGTCACTTTATTAAAATATTAACAAAAACTAAAAGTTATTTAGTGAAGAAAAACTGAACAAAATAAACTTTATTAATACTGTAAGTTCTTGGAGTAAACTTTAGCGCTTTTTTGAAGGTAAATGTAGTCCTGTTTCTTGTTTGATAAAAAAAATTAATTTTATAATTGTAATATTTTAAAGTTTAAAGCTAAATTTTGTAGAGAGAAATGTGAAATCTTCTTCGTTTTTTTAAAAAAAAACAATAGTTAATAATATAAGAAAAAAAAAAAGAGGCACTGATATTTCACGGTTAAATGATAAATGTACAATTATATTTAAAAGGTATAGTCTATAGTCTAACAAAATTACAATTATAGAGTTTTTTGGACGAGCAAACTGAGAAGAAGAAGATGAAGAAAAAGAAAAAAAGGTGTATGTAGTAAGTAAGTGTGTAAGTATTATACTTTTGATGCTACATATAATAGTTATATTATTATAATCTTTAAACTTCCAAATCCTTTGTGCTCGTCTAGTTAGTTCCAGATAATTCTTGTCGATTAGTGCCGGCCATAAATACATACATAATAGTCATTTATATGTATATATGTAATATGTATCCAATTTGCACGACCTTTCTTCTTCTTGTTCTTCTTCTATGCAGAATGAAGTACTACACACACTAAATAAAATTGCTCACTGTTCTATATTTACAAAAGTATAGATATAATAATATTACTTCTAAGAAAGAATGTTAACTTTTGACTTGAACGTTTAACATTTAAAATCTTTGCTTATATGAGCTATTATAATTATTATGATACTATTATTTGGTGTTTATTACCTATGTATTTTATGTATTTACTAGTTAAAACATAAATATTATACCTTTATAATATGTATAATTTAAAATATTAACGATTGTAAGAATAATTATTATTTTTTTTGCAAAATTATAAATAGTAATATTATCTATGGTATACAAATCAAGATTTGGGTTCACTTGTAAAAAACAATAGAACAGAAAAGAAATAAGGAAATATATTATTATTTCACTTACGTTAGATTTATAATAATAATAATATTATTATACTTCTTACTCCCTAAACTCTACAAAAAACACATTCACACACTTGAAATCTAGATTCTATACTCTCCAAATACATGAATTCATCATCACCTCTCTCTGCTCTCCTCGTCTTTTGTATAAACTTATTTATATTTAATGTATTACAAATTATAAACTAGGATACAATAATAATAATAATATCATATTTAGTATATTATGGTATACAAGTACTAGACTTTAGATATATGCTATATAGGTTGTGCGATATGTATTCTAGCTGAACATCACGCAGGAAATTTATTCTTCCTTTCAACCACATTTATAATTCAGTACCTACTGACTTTTGAATGTATAGAGGAAGATGTATGAAGTATAAAGTATACTTACATTTCTTATCTATTATAATAATAATAATATAATATGTAATATGTATTACATATCTATGTACTATGTACTCATACATATTATGGTAACATTATTATGCTTAGTTAACGTTTAAGTCATTGTTGCTCACGTCATGAGCTTTACACATAGAATATCATGTACAATTCAGTATGATGTATGATTGATATTAGGTATTAGCTATTAGGTACAGTATTTTGGAGCATGCATATGCATAAGACAGGATCACCGTCAAAATTGAATATGAGAGTAAAACCTTGCAAAATCCGTGTGTATAATCCTATATTATACTAGTGCTCAGGTCTGTGTACTTCTATAACTAATGTCTCATGTATATATTATTATAATATGTATTCCGTCGAAAAAAAAACACACGAAAGATACATACATATATGTAAATACGTTTTTATGTACACCTGTTACCTGTCGTGTTTTATTTATCCTTAGCACAGGCACACATAACACTTCATCACCTTGAGGGATGTACAATCTACTTTATACTCTCAAATCTCAAAATAGAAAACAAATAAAGACACGAATCTTTTCGCCGATGAATAAAAGTGTAAATAATGAGCAATGAGTCTAACCAAGACGAAGACGACGTCAAACTCTCTCTCTCTCTCTCTCTCTCTGTCTTTTTGCTTCATACACACGTTTTTTATTTTTTAACACTATAAATAGTGAATATTTAAGGTCTTCTAGGGCAATTATATAATACGTGCATAACTTGTACCATGTACATTGTTCATTTTAGTCCTACTAGGTTTAGCTTTTAACTGTGTTGACAAGTAAATCTTAGACATGCCTACAGTTCAACTCTCTTACCCTCTTGTCTCATCTACCCCTTCTTCCCTAATAAAATGGTAGTGTTTATTCTTTAAATATTTTATGAACATGAAAAAAAATTTGCTGCTACCGTAAACAGTCAAAGACTGAAATAAAGATGATATATCTAATATTGTATGATATAACATATAACAAATATGGCGTACAAAGTATAAACACCGCACACCGCTCATAGGATGAATAATATTTTGTCTATCTATGTGATGTACCTTTTGCTTTTTGTTTTTTGTAATAAGTAATAATATTACATGAATATTAAATATTACACTTGTACAAGAACGTAAGGTATCAAACTAGAAAAATCAAAAATACATGGATAAAATACATAGTACAGAATAAGAATGTTATTAGATTGGTGCTATAGTAAAAAAAAAAAAGTTTGACGATGTTCGACAATCGAGAATCAAGAATCAAAAATTGGTAAAAGGAAAAGATAGATTCTGTTTTCTGTCTTTTTCTCCTCATATCTATTTTTATGATTTGTCCGGT
>JABASP010000297.1:0-60857 GCA_019776565.1 Sminthurinus signatus
TTTTTTGCAATATTGGAAGGAACTTGAGTGTATTTTTTGCTTGAAATTTAATCCGTCTTTAAATATTTATTTTTATCTTGTACAGTGTACAGGCTTGAGAATTGAGAATCACAAAACTCTAGATTCTAGGCTCTAGAGAGAGAGATAATGGATCATACTGAGGTAAAGATAGGAGTAGGTAGATGTAAGAGAATAGGATGAGGAACAGAAACAGAGATACAGAGATATAGAGAGAGGACACAGTGAGAAAGGAAGAGAAAGAGGGTTTCATATTTTCATTGGATGATGTGTTCTTAAGTTTAAGTGATGCCGAAACCGAATCGAATGGATATATGATACCACAGATAATTTATCAAATTCAACAATGGAGCAAACAAGGGAGATAAAACATTATGTCGAGCGTTCGATCTCATAGCGAGTTTCTCCTTTTTGTCGTCCATTCTCATCTCTCTCTCTCTGTGTCTCTGTGGTTGTGTCTCTCACTACATCTTTCTCTCCTTGAACTTGGCTCAACTCGACTCGACTCGACTGAATGGGTGTGTAAAGTAGCCTTCGTCTCTCTGCAGAATGTCAGAACACATGGACCGTTTCTGATGTTGTCTTTTTGTCTCATATGTATACACCATCATACACACACAATATAAAATACAATATACAATCCACACACATCTCTCTGTACTCGGTACTCGGCATTCATCCTTTGTCACAAAGCTCATCATATATCAAAATAATCTTAATTTTATACTATCGAAATGAAGAGGACTCATTGGTTGTGTAGTTTTTCATTTATCTTTATGTACTTTGCTCACAATTGGCTCACAAAGTTTTCATTCCGAATCACATCAACATTGATGCATCCTCCAAACTTCAAAATATAAAAAGAAAAAAAACCAATAATAATAATAACAAATCGATATGATGGTTCATAGTCTGATGGAAATGACAGTAACATTATCAGTTATCAGCATACGTTTTTATGCTGATCTGTTTTGTTTTTTGTCGTTGGATGATGATGAAATTCGTAGAAATAAAAAACCTGCACTTGAGCCTGTAAATTCTAAAAAGTAAAATATAATAAACAATATTATTGCTTCTAGTAAATGCACATTGTCTCAAATCTCAAATATTATCGTCTTTTTAATATGGCTGGATCGTTACAAAAAAATTGTTATAGACTTAAGATAACGCGATGCACAAGAAATACTAATTCTGGAAAAAATATTTCACGCATAAAGACTTTGGTGTCACTTGTAACAATTTATCATTTATCATACAACAAGATTCCGTTATGCAAATATATTCTGAACAAAGCAGGAGTATTATTATTATTGTTGTTTTGTCATGTGAGGAACGTGAAGTGTTTGTTGAACAAATATTTGGTATAAAATTATTATTAATTCAGGACTCTAGAATCAGGAATCAAGATTTGCTTTGATTCTATCCACGGTGGATGTGACATTAAAATTCAATGTTGAATGTGTGTGTGGTTTTTCAATTTCAATTTTCAAAGGAATAGTAATAATTTTTCTCTTTTTCTTTCTTGTCTAAAAATTCTTGACATTGGATTGAATTGTGAATTATTGTGAAATTTCTGTAGAGAAAATTATAAGTGGTTTGATGATGACTAATTCATTACCAGTTGTCATTAATTAACATATAAGAGACAGACTCAAAATGAGAAATAGGAACATGTCAGTATGTATACTTTCTTGTACATTGTACATTGTTGTTTTGTTTGTTGTATGTTTCAAGTTTTGGCCACCCTCGACGACAGCCCTTTCTTCCATGGCTTGTACGATATCTTGTAGCAAAATAAGATGAAGAGAAGTGAGAGAGAAAGATGTGGAGACTATACACTATGCAGACTGTAGAGACAAGTAAAGGCAAGGGGAGTTTTTGGATGATGAAATAATTTAGATAAGGTATAATACAATGAGGAAAGAAATTAAATAGAATTCAAATAAAGGCGAGAAGAATGATAATAAATTTTGCGTCGACAAGGAGGAGAAAGAGAAACGATAGATAGATATTGTATCATTACTAAATACGCAGTATATATTATGTAGTGTTCATGCATACCCTTTCAAACTATCAATACCGACGGAAGAGAAAGAAGCATATATAAGAAGATTGCTTAAACCCTCTCGTCTCACTTTCACTTTCCATCTCGCTCCGTCTCTCTCTTTCTCACTCAATTCATGCACATATAATAATACACAGAGTAGATGGATTCTATAGTATACCAGAAGCAGATAAGATTAAAAGTGGCGTAAAGGATTTGAAAATATATATAATAATAATAAGTATCTCATGTCTTCCACTCATTCTTCCGATTCAAAGTCTTCATAAAGGAGGAAGTTTAGTTTAGTTTTAGTTTGAGTGAGAATAAAAGAAACTCTTAGATTATTTGCAGTTTTCTCTTTTTCATCTCCCTTGTCGTCCTCGTCGTTTTGTCTCTTCTTTTTCTTTTTGGTCTCCATTTTCCGGAGTCTGTGCTCCTGAGGTTCTGTGCTCTTGCTAGTACAACTACAGCTACAACTGTCTGCGCCCATGTATCAAATGTCTGGATAATATATACTTATCTATATACTATATACAGAGTTTTGAGTCTCATTGGGTTAGAATTTAGAATGGAAAACCAACCAGACATTGAATAGTGCACGTACAATGAGAAAAGAAGGAAAGAAAGAAGTTGGACAAAAAGATCTTCTCCTTTTTACTTTGCCTTTGCCTTTCCATTCCTTGCCTCCTTGTTGTTGCTTTGACTGGTTGGTTCTCTTTTGCTTTCTTTCTTTCTTCCTCTCTTTCTCTCTCTTATTCATTTGTTTGATTTTGATACGAGAATGAATTTCCCATTCAAATAAGTTTTTAGTGATGATGGTGGCTGAAATACATGTACATTGTACATAGTTTTGTATGCATTTCAACAAAGTTTTCAGTTCACAGTTTGCTTGCTATGATTTCTCTCCTCTCTCTGTCTCTTACTTTTACCTCTCTATCGTTCGTTCTTTCTTTCTTTCTTTGCCCTTTCTCTTTCTCAGCAAATTCTATTCTCTCCTCTGTTCTATTCTCACAAGAAAGAGAGAGAGAGAGCACAAGAATCTATCTATCTATAATAATATAAGAATCAAAAGTCCAAGCATTGAATAGAACAACTACACACAGAAGAAATAGAATAAGAGGTTGAACTATGATGATGAATATAGCAAGATGGTGAAGGCGATTTCCATTCTTATTTCTTATTCTTTACATTCTACTCATTCTCCAAAAGTCTACTGAATACTCAATGCTCAATATTGAATCTACATAGAGACATAACATTATTCGTATATTATGCATTGTGTATTATGTACATCACAAGGAGAAGAAGAAGAAAATAAAGATAAAGAATGAAACATAAAGAAAGAGAGTACAAGAACAAACTCTACTATTTTTGATTATGTTGCAAGTTTTGAGATTTGAGAGTAATTGGATAAGAAAAAGCAAGAAAAGGTCGAGGAGATAGTTTGTGAAATGTGTCTATTCAAATAATACTGAGAATAGTAATGTTACTATCTTTTGTGGGGTTAAACTGAAGTTTCATAGTCCTGCTTTTACTAAAAAATGCTGTAGTTGATCACATTTTTTAGTTTTTTAAATAGTTTATTTCAAAAAAAAAGTCTTGAAAAAACATAAAATCTTTATTTTTTGATACTCTTTGTGGTGAAACAAAAGCTAACAAGTTTAAAAAATATATGCAAGGAGAAAACATGTAAGATATCTTTTGATTTTTGAGTTTTGATGGTTTGTCTCAGGTTCCCCTTTGATTTTTTTGGTAGAAAATTTGCAACAAAAACTGGGTTCAAATTCCGAGGGTTACTAGATTATTCCAACATAATAATGTCTTCAATTCGTGTGTGTTCATATGCATAGTGATGTTATTTATATAACATGTTTGTCTGCATACAAGTAGATAGAACATCTTTATTCTTTATAGATGCATGTGAATTTGTATACGAAAATGAAATGTCTAAGACTAGGTTGTGTACAGTGCACAGTGTATGGAGAATGGAGAAAGGGAAGAAGAATAAGAAGAGGAATGTATAGGAAAATGAATGCTTGAATAGATGATTTTCCTTATTTTCCCAGTTTCTCTCCCCAGTAGAGAGAGAGTTTTATTCTTTGTATTCAACACAATACCCAAATGTACGAAATGAAGAATGGTCTTTGCTCCTTCCTTTTTACTTTGTATTCTTCTTCTTCTTTGATTTGGATTCTGCGTTTGCTTTTTCCTTTACTCATACTTGCATAAAGTTCTTGCTTTTGCTTTTACTTCTTCTTTAGTTATTCTTTATCCTATGGATTTCTGAAAGTATTTCTTGTACGTGTACTTGCTTGTATTCCTGGAGTTACATACGTATATAGACTATAGACAGTGCACTAGTTAGACTTCGACCTCACCCTGTCACCCTATTCTCTATCATTTGTATTTCAAATCCTTACATATATTACCTAGTCTAAGTCATTAACTTATTTGAAAAGTTTATTACATAAAACTCTTCTTCTTCGTTTCTATTTCCTTTTCTATTCATTCTCATAGTTCTCGGCATTCTCCGTCTCTTACCAAATGTTCTATTCAAGTCAATTCCTGCTTCTCCCTCTATTAATTTATTATTTCTAATACAAATCAACAAATTTTTATTATGTGAGCTTGTTTACCTACGCTTTATTATTATTATTCATTCTTCATAAATTTATTTATCAAGCACTCTCAAATTGATTTTATGTACAAATGTACATGTCAAATGTCAAATGTGATTAGTGATTAGAATCATTTACTAATTATCTCATTTGAGCTTCTTTAGTCTCTCTAAAAATCACTCTTTTCTCCTACATCTAATTTATTCATTATTTATAATTCAATTCAGGTTTTGTGTAATTAAAGTTGGGGTTTCCTTGTATAAATTGATATTCATGTTCATAGTTTAAAGCGGTTTTCTGGTTTATCTGTATTAATTAATTTTTTAGAGGACTTGAGACGTTAGATGGAGGCTTAGAAACTTCGAAATAGTCTACATGTTTTTATACTGAGGAAAGGATGTGTTTGACATGAATAATTATTTTATTGAGTATTGAGCCTCCCATTACAAAATGTAATTGATTAAGCCTAAAGTTAATAATAGTAAGTTAAGTATGTAATTGAAGGAGGAGGAGGCTTTCTTGGGTAAATAATAGAGAATGAAGTTATGACAGATGATGGAGATATTGCCATACATGATGATTTAGTTGAAGTACATGAAAACTAAGACTGTTAATATAAGACAAGGAACAAGGAATATTATAACTAACTCTGACTGACTGGTTGATGTTGATGGTTGATGGGAGGATTTTGAATGAAATGAAGTGCTGTAAAAGGAAACGAAAAAGAAGAGAGAGATAGAGAGAGAGAGATTGATAGACAGAGGGAAAAGTCAAGACTCAAGACAATGGGACGTTCTTCCACAGTAAAGTCTCCCTATAAACGCACAGCTATTCACTATTCATCTTATCCAAATCTTTTTCCCACCCCGAGTAAATATAAAGAATATAGTACTCTCTTCCATCTCCATCATCCTCTCATCTTTCCCTTTATGTTCCGATCATCATTATTTTGACTTTTGCCCTCGTCTTTCCACCTCCACAAAACATATAGCATAGAGCAGCTAGTTCTCAAAGCTCAAGTCTGGAAAACTTGTATCCATGTATCTATCACATTGTACATGTACAACGTACAATGTACAATGCACTCGGTGATGAAACAGCACGCATATTCTTGGTCTGATTTCCATGTGTTCTTGTGTGTACATAATAAATTGTAACTCCGCCTTTTCTTTCTCGCTCCCTTCAACTCTTCAAACTATCCAACTATCCAAAGAATCACACGCAGTTGTACGAGTACTAACGTACAAAATTGAAACAAGGCATTTTTTTATGCCGTCAACTTTCAATGTTATATTATGTTATGTTATGTGAATGGATGGATATCGTTAGATGTTAGATGTACTTCCATATTAGAAATAAATAGCTCAACATTGTTTTGTGCCCATATAGTCTTTGAACCAATCCAATCGGTAGATTTGTGATTTAGCGAATAGAAGAATAGAATCTTTCTTTTTCCTAGTCCAAACATAAATATTAAATATCTACTCATTTATAAAGTAGACCATGGACCATGGGTAATTTTATTGTAAAAAATTCTTTTACATTAAGAACCCGTTGTACATATATGTATGTATGTATTATGTACATGTACTTGAGTTTCTTGTACAATGTAGACGTACATTACAAGTTTAAGAATCTAAAAGTGCATGAGAAAATATTTCACCCGGGCACTTGACATGCCACTCTGAAACTTGCCCTTCAGCTTCAACTTTAAGTCATCCATTTTGTTTTATGATTAAACTTGTTTTTTGTAAAAAAAAAAAAAAAAAAAAAAAAAAGACTCATTTATTGAATAGTTGAATGTTGAATGAGTAGGCTCCTGAAACCTTACTGAAATTTCTCACCTTACTTGATCCTGATCTTGAAAAACGGGTATTTTGTTTGTACAACAATAGGTAAAAGCAAACTTGGAATTTTTTGTTGCTGTTGATCTAGATTTCATTTTACCTTTTGACAAGTGTTCACATTCCTCATATTATTATTATTCTAAGGACGCAGTAAGTGGAAATTGAAGTGTGTAAAATAACTAAACACATTTCTTTTTACTTTGCTGTCTACTATCTACATTATTTATAGAATATAGGCTCCAATTTAATTATGAAATTTAGTTGACTAAATCGTTTTACTAACAACTTGCAATATATAATAATAAATAATATGATGAAAATCAAAAGCTACTATTTTTTGTTTACATAAATTTCTGTTATTATTTCGGCAGGAGATATTATTTATCACAACAAATTTATGGATTATGGATGAACGTTTATTTTGCTGTATATTTTATGAAACAGTGTATTACTAGGAGTGTACTTTTTATTGTATTTATTGTACTTTTAGTACACATACATACATATGTACGCATACATGATGCGATGTAGAAGGATTTGAAGGGATGGAGAGTGGAGAAGTGGAAGAAAAAACTGTGATCATCCCACAAATGACAACAGAACGGTCGAGAGGATCGTAATAGAAATGTATATAGAATAAATAAATAAAAAGTTATTTATTATATTACTTACGGTCGACGGAGTAGGAGAGAATGTTACAATAAAAAGAATGTTGGTTCTCCAAAACTAATGGTAATGTTGATGCTGTGATTCTGATTCTGATGTTGATGCTCTTGAAAATTTGTCATAATCTATCCACGCTTCGCTTATTTTACGAGTGCCAAAAAGAAGCATTCCGGATACAATTATGAATTATGAAGTACAATCAAAGTCGGGATGGATGGATGGAAAGATATATTATATATTATATTATTTGTAGAATGTAGAGTCTCTAACCGTTTGGAACACACCTGCCTCTTGAGAACACATTATAGAACACATTTTTTCACATACTCTCTGCTACTTTTTGTACACATGTAAAATAATTTTTATAAACTCAACAATGTAATTCTTTCTAGGGTAGAATATGTACTATTTTTTCAATAATTATTTGATAGGCATTGTGGTAGACATTTTCAAAAGAGTTTTTTTAAGAGTTTAATTTGAATGTGTAGATTTTCTCAATATTTATAGCTTTGCATTTTACATTTTTACATTTTACACAGTGCGTAATATTTACACAGTACATAACACAAAGGCATTCAAACTTTATTACTGAAATTCACAAAGAAAAGTTGTTGTTTTTATTCAACGCCATTATCATTTTCTGGTAGTTGATTTTTAGGGTTTAAACAAAGGACTAATTCTTAGCAGCTATTTTTTTAAGCTCCATTTTTTGTTTTGCTTAAAATCTGCTCTGC
Source organism: Sminthurinus signatus (assembly GCA_019776565.1). Taxonomy (NCBI): domain Eukaryota; kingdom Metazoa; phylum Arthropoda; class Collembola; order Symphypleona; family Katiannidae; genus Sminthurinus; species Sminthurinus signatus. The sequence goes on from JABASP010000297.1 coordinate 7,928, forward strand.
CTTTGTCATCTACAATTTTTTTTTGTAATAAATGTGTTTTTAGATTTCAGAGACTGTTTTAAAGAATTTTCCAGTCACTGAAGCAAGAAAAATGTGATAGAAGAATTTCCATGCTATAGAAAAATGATTGTGCACAAACTGCATTGTTTTTAGGATAGCTCTGATACTAGATTTATCAGATTTTTCCACTAATATTAGTATTATTTCACACCCGTGTCAATTTTTGTACTATTTTTCAGCCATTTGTTATGATGAGACAATTTGCATGAAACAAAGTCATGGAGGTAATTCATTTATAGTTTTGTAATTTACATTAATTTATGTAGGACTTGCTACATTGTAAATTTTACTTATTTTCAAGAGGTGGTTGCAAGACGAGAAATTTGAGTATTTGGAAGGAATTTTTAGAATGTATTGTGTATTTTATGTACTAGTAAAGGAGTGATTAAAAAAGGAATAACTGAAAAACCGCAAAGAAAACTGTATTAAATGTGTAATACAAAAAGCTACACCGAAGCTTTAAATAATAATAATCTGATACCGTACGCGTGCTCATAGTTTTCCTTCCATCATATTCTTTGCTCAGAAAAGTCAGTCGTGTGTAAAAGACTGCATAATAGGAACCTTTTTGTAGAGTGGAATTATTTAAGAAAAAAATGCTCGCTATAATATAGTATGTATTTTTGTACATCTTCCGTATTCATGCATATGTACACATTGTCATGAGATGAACGTATGTACATGTCCAGTTTTCAACTATTCAGTTCAAAGAAAGAGAAGGATAGTTTCTCCTTTTTCAACCGCAATTATAATCTCTATTATACTTAATATAATGTATAACATGACAATATAATGTGAGTAGTAATTGATTATCGATAGTCGATAGTACAATATACTAAATAGTAATGTATATATGTAGTAATACTATAACAGATAAAAGAGTATTGCTGTTTAAATGGCTTGGCTTGCTGTCTGTCCTCTGTCCAATTCAAAATTCAAAGTTTGAAATGCTATTGTAGTCAGGACTATACGAAAGAATTTAATGTTGTCTGTATGAAAGAAAGGAAAATCTTTATCAATTTCCGTGACACCAACGAAACATGATTGAAGAAAAAACATGCTCCTTCAAACTCTCTTTCTCATTTTTGACTAGTTGTCTCAAAAGAATGAGAAAAAGAACAAGGGATCATTTCAGACACACGAATACTTTAGTTTGTAGTTTTTGAATCATCTGACTTTCAGTTTCATTCTCTGTCTCAAACTCGGTTGTAGTCTATTTTTCTATCCTCTGTACAAATATAATCTATAATCGATAGTAATATGATACACGATGGTGATGCAAGTGACGAAAATCCAATATAAAATATAAATGCATAATAAAATATAAAATATGAATATGCATGTTAGATATGCGCATTATTTGTATTGTGTATTCGAACAATATATAATTGATATTATTCTTTGAACTATGAATGATAATAAATATATTACAAGAGTTTTGACTTTGAATGAAATATTTTGTGGAAGAAAGTATGTCCGTTGGTGCATTATGTCTCATGTATATTGTATATTGTGACCATTGTCAGTTTTTTCCTCGCTCTGTGTACTTTTAAAAGTGATGGAACATTTTTATGATTTACATGATAATGAGAACACAATGAGAAAATAGTATAATGTAATACAATGTACAATGTCCATGGTATTTTATCATTTTACCATGCTCTGTAATACATAATACACAAGAATAGAAGAATGAGAGAAAGAGTGAGAGAGAGCGGGACAGAGCGACAGATAATATTATTAGGCATGTATGACATAAGGAATAAAGGTCTTATCTTGCGATCAAAATGGGAAATAATAGATAATGATGATTCCCTAGTACGCAGTACCAGTATCAGTACCAGTGTGTACATTATACATTATACACAGAATGGAGAATGCATAGAGTAATGTATAGGTAATAGATCGGGGTAATAGGAAATAGGAGTGATGGTGTCTCAGTATCTGTATTCTGTATTTGTGTAGTAAATACTAAAATGATATTTTGAATAGGAAGGAAGGAAGAAAGAAAAAAAGAAAGAAAAAAGAAGAAAAGGAAGACGGATGAAAGAGGAGGAGTGTAATAACAATATGAATATGAATACTTATAGAAGGAGAAGAAGAAGTAGAAAGATTAGAATGGAGAGACAGAGGAAAATAGAAAAGAAAGAAACACGAAGTTATGCAAGAAAAGATTGTCTCTTTGACCCTCATTCTTTGCACACTGGTCAACTCTTTAGGTGGTCGCTCTTCATCATGCCGCATACTTGAATTTCCACTATTTTCCCTTTCTATCTCTGTACTCTGTACTGTCTTCCTTTGTACTGTCCTTTAAAAATTTCCCTTCATGACTTTTGCTTTGGCGCATGTATGCATTCACACACATTACACCTTACACATGCATGTATGAGAAGATTTTGGGAATATTTTCAATTCCATTCTATCTGTATGAATTATGAATATATATCATGTGAAATGTGTACACATTCACTCAGTTCCACATTAGTTAAATGTTAAATCTTCATTTGAATAGCCTGATAGTTTCAATGTTAAAAGTTAAAACCATGGGCCATGGGTTTCATTTTTATCGTACACTGAAGAAAATTTTTGATTGTTCTACGTTGAATTCGGAAATGCTAATCCAGATACTTGTGTCTTATGTGAAGATGAGTGTATATGTCATATTTAGGTATTGCATGTACGGTGTACACTAAAAGGGCAAGAAATTGCAGAAGGAAAGTCAAAGGTTTCCATCAGTTTCAATCATGCTTCAACTTTTGTGACCGTGTGAACCCTACAAATTAATTGTATGACACTTCACACTTGTATATGTATATATTTATATTTAAATATTTTATCGTCCCCCAGCATCTACATAAAAATGTAGGGTTTTTGATCGTTTTCTCATTTCCTTCACCTTTTTTCCTACATGACGGCACTTGAGATTTGAGACTTGAGAGTGGTTTCAAGAGTACACAGACGACCAGCTTCATACATATACGCTATATTTTGTAGTATAGAGACACATGTATGAATGAATGAATATTCCTAGATGTCTCACCATATTTGTGTACATACAAATATTTCCTTGATATCTTGTTCCGCCAATACTTGTAAGAAAAGAATAATGGTGTATGTTATCTCTCAGTGACTGGAACTGTGTACATACTACATACAAGACGATTTTTGTTGCTACGTATATTTTGTTACTACGAAGCAGGAGAAGAGGGACAAAAGGCTATATGGACTGTGAAATAAGAAGAACTTGACGTACTTAAGATCATAGATATTATTATTATTACAACTTGTACTAGTGCGACTAATACTACAGTCTACAATGTATGCAGTACGTGTACACTGTACACTTGTTCATTTTGTATGAGTAATTTCTACTATGTGTAAAGTGTAAACTCACATTTATTTTACTATGGAATCCATGGGAAAATATTTCCTTTGATTTTCATCATTCCTCTCTCAAAATCTCCACTCTCAACTCACCTGCTTCCATTCCTCATGCTGGTTTTGGGTTTTCCTCTTCATGTATTTCAGGAAATTCTTACAGATCAAGTAGAAAGTAGAAAGTGGACTATACAATTGTATAGATGTGCATTTATTGTACATTACCGTTCTCATTCTCGAATTTTTTTTAGTCATATTTATTTACAGGTTTTGTTTTCAAGTCATTTACTTGATTGATATGATAAAATACTTTGAATAGGTATTGAACATTTAGTATTGAAATTTTTTACAAAGTAATTCTGATTTGTATTATTGAATCATAGAATTATATCAATAATCACTTTCCATTTTTCTTTGGTAGTCTAAATATCGAATAATATTGATAATTGTTGATTGTAGTGATAAAGCAATTCAAAATGTCCTCATTGTTAATTGTTATAATAAAGGTATGAACAAAGTTTTAAAAAAAGAAAAGCAAAAGAGCTTTTCTTATTTTTAGTTTCTTTTCCTTTGTGTATTCTGTGTATTATTATTTATTATGTGCATGTAGAAAAGTAGAACTGTGAGCAATCTTTTTTTTCTTTTCTCATAGACTGTGCATTTTGCATTCCTGTCCTTTTTTAGAGTACTTTTGAATTATGGTCATCGTTGAACTGTGAACATTGAACAGAGACTGCTTATGAAATTCAACACTGTTAAAAGAGTCTTATATTGTTATGTTATGTTATGTTCGTCGTTGGCCACTTTTTTATTGTTAAGTACATGCATGCATGCAACTCATTTTTTCTCTGATGTATTTTTCTAATAATATATTATGAAATGCAATCTGCAGTTTGTAGTTCGTACAATGTAAAATGTACATTGTAGTCTCACATGTGAGTCTTGAGTATTGAGCATTGAACATTGAACATACTCATTGAAATTTCTCTCTCTATTCCCTCCCAGCTATTATTTATTAGCAAAAGATTGGTTTTTTTGTGGAGAAATCGTGCGCTTTTTGTGGCGTTCCGCTTTCAACGAGGTCTCACGTCCAACCCCTTCAAACTTGAGTCTTTAGAATCCATACATGTATGATTATTATGACTACGAATATGACTACGAATACGAATACAAATATGAATCTACAGCACGATCAGCGAAATATTTCATTAATGCTCATTTTACCAGTTGGTTGATTAAATGAGTTTGTTCATGCATGATCCTCTTTGTGTCCGTTTTAAATAATAGATATGCACATGTAGAGAAAAAAAGGGAAATGAGAGCGAGAGTCAAATGACTAAGTAGTATGATGTTGTATTCTGTTAGAAGAGTAGAAATACAAAAAATAAATATTTATAAGAATTATGGAGTAATCCATGTACATTGTACATATTAGTTGTTGCTGCGGTGTGTAGTGTGTAATGTGCAGTAGCTTTCTCAGTTCTCAGTGAATGAATGAATGAACCAACAAGCTTGTGAATTGTGAATGAATGGTTGAAAGGATTTGAGATTTGAGGTATCTAATCATGAGGAAATAGAATAGAATGGACTAAAGTACCTACACCGAACAGTGAGTAGTGAACGAGTATCCAACTGGTAAAGTCAAACTATAAATATGATTTTGAGTGGTCTCCTTGCCGCTCTGCTCTGACTTTTTCTCTCCTTCTCTGTGTGATTCTCATTGTTATTAAATTCTGTCAGCATTCGTGTTTGTTAACTCTAGCCCATTATATTTTATATATTATGTTCTTTAATGTATGTGCATTTTGTATTCCTTATTCCTTTTAATATTATAATAAATTATGAGCTGGTATTTTCTCAGATTTAATTTGAGACTTAACTGCAAATATACATCCGCTTCATGAAATCTAATGCTCGAAAGACAAAACTCTTTGACGTTACTAAATATTATGAAATTTAAACGATTGAAATTGGAGTAAAAATCAACTATACGGTGATAAAAGAGTTACAATTAAATTTGAACATGCTGTTACTTTGCTTATATTTTCAATTAAAAGCAATTTTCTGACTATCAAAATGAACCATGTGGCATAATAGTAATATTGCTCATTCATTTATGAATCTCATAAAATAGGCAAAACGTCCTGATCGGAAAAAACGTTTAACCAGTTTGTGTGTTTTTAGTCCAATTTCCGTGTTTTATCACCGTGTTTGTCGATTGTGGTTGTTGTATAAAATCCCGCCGACCACTTGGTTCTTGTTCGCACTTTTATATTTAGATGCCAAAAAGAGAGAGAAGAGAGAGAGAAAGAGAAAAGGAGAGTACTCGTCGCTCATACATGAAGTTGTTGAAAAATTGAGCATTGTGCCTTCGTTCACTTTGTTGTTGATTAATTTTTTGTATAGGAAACATGAAATGGGCATGGCATTCATAAATCGTTGAGTGCTGAGCGTATTTATTACATTTTAATATGTGGAGCATTTGTTTTTGATTCCGACTCTAATTCTGGTCATTTTTTATAGGGATACGGTGTACAGAGAACGAAGGTTGTTCATATGAACGATATCAATTCAATTTTTACGCCATGTTGCACCATGCACCGTACACATACACTAAACCGTACAAAATGTATTATGAATCATGAAGTGGACTGACAGTGAGAAAGAGCTGTGGATCTCAAGTTGAGAAAAAGTGAAGCGCCTAGTAGGGTTCTCCCGATAAAAAGGCAAAACAACAACACCATGTTCTCATTTGAGTTGGAAATAAAAAGCCTATTATCTCAAAATTCACACAGTAAGACACGTCCTCTCGGTAGGGAGACTTCTATATTCTATATATTCTACATGTCTGTGAGTCTGTGATTACGTGAGCACGGGGCTCTGAAACGTCTTTTGAATCATTGGCTGATGTGGTTGGCTTTTGGTTCGCCTTTTCTTTTGCCCTCTCTTTCTCCTTCATTCTCACGATCTCAGTCTTATCGTTTAGTTTTGTTGTCAGTTGTCAGGATATTGAGTACTGAGTTTTGAGTATTGAGTATAATCATAATGTATTACGTATTAGTGAAATGAAAAGACACTCGCACCACTTGTATTCATGTTCCCATAAACTATAAACGTCAAGCTGATCTGATCCAGAAATCCATATTCAAGTACTTTCTTTGCTCATTTCTCATTTCTCGAATCAGCGTTCTAAATTCTAAACATTCTTAATAGAGCTAAAAGCCCTCAAACAAATCAATTACGGTGAGAAATGTGTTCAAATGTTATGAAAATTACTTTCCTAAACGATTTCAAACAAAGATCGTTTATGTTGGATCTTTTCTGGATATTGAATGTCTTACCTAAAATTCTATTGTACTTTCAATGAAAAGCCTTAGACTATTTTTGAAATGAAATAATGGTATCTAAAACATGATCACAAATTTGTTACAATTTAGTATTCGGTGTCAACTTTCAGACTTTGACTCAAGTTTTAAATGTTGAGAGTTGTCCAAGATCCGAAATCCAAGACGAAGGCTTGTCGTATAATTTAAATAACACACATAAATAATGTCATGCAAATAGATGAAAATGAAAATGAATGAGCAGGTGGGGAGCTTTGTAAGGTTTGTAAGGTGTATCCGGACACAAAGAGATGAATTTAAGTATTGAATGAGTATTAAAGAAAGTCAAAGAAAAGGCTTACTGTACTCGGTACAAAAGTGATAAAAGAAATGAATAAACCTTGTCGAGTTCTCCATCTCATTCAAAATTCAAATACAAAATACAGGGAGAAAAAAATTAGACGACACAGCCACAAAATAATGTAACTGTGGACTGGGGATAAGAAGGACAAAAGTGTCAGTGCGTAAGTGCAATATGTGATACATGTATGTTTGCTGTGTATAAGCATAAATAATATTATATTAGTGGGATCCATAATACATAAAGAATGGCTAAAATGACTAAAGGATCCAGGGAACAAGATGAAACATCAGAGATAATCAAGCCGAGATTGTTGAAAAATAACTCGGCGCTCCACTCTCCTCCCTACTCGGCACTTTGACCAGGTCATTCTCCAATTCCAATTTCAAATGTCTACCTACGACAACCAAAATTTTTATGGTAATATATGTTATATTATAATATTATATCATGTATACAGTATACATAGAAAGCTAGTAGACACTTTTACATAAAGACAGGGATGCGACGCTCGCATTTTTACATTCTTTATTTTATAAAGTACTTTGGACCTTTGGATTTTAAATTTGTAATAGTGTCATATGTAAGGCTTTTTTATAAGACCAAAGTTCTCTTTTTATCTTATTCTCTTTTAAGAAAGAAAGAAAGAAAGAAATATGATGATGACGGAGAGGAGAAAAACAGAGGAAGGAAAGGAGACTTGGGTAACAAAATAAAATAAAAGGGTACAGGTGCGATGGAGATGATTTTTACATACACATGCAACATGCTATAAACTATAAAATGATATCTATGACGATTGCATGTGTGTTCAAAATGGGTGGGGTTAACTAAACTAAACTTCAGAGTTGATTTTCAAACTTACAAAACTACAAACTACAGACGATATAGACACAAGAGATACAGATACCAGAATCCCAGAATCAGCCGTCAGACCCACAAATGAATTTATTCTGAATTGTGAATAAAGGCGGCTCTCAGTTTTACATGTCACCTTCAAAGTAGTGTCAGCTAGGCTACCCGAAATTTACGGCGACATTTTGACACGCAGTGCTGCTAACTTTGTTTCCAAGACGCATGAGGTCCTTTTGTAAAAGTACCAACAATTTTTTTACATTCTTTTATGATATCCCATTCACAAAGTCCGTACAAAGCTTATATTTATTGAGTATATTCTCTTCCATGAATATTATGCTAAGCGTAAGACGTAAGACAGCACAGTTTAGTTTTTCATTCCTCTCTGCTTTTGGCTATGCAAAACTAATAACTAATGAAAAAATGGTAAAGTAGCAAATTTGTGATCTTGTGTTGTAATTTTCCATGATCTTGTTTCATTTGACTCCTTCTTAGTTTTGAGTTTTGAGTAACCTTTCATCCATATTTGAGTATCAAGTATCTTGTTCTCTTTGATTTTTTTTGAAGTGGTCTACTTTACTTTTTCCTTGAGAATATGAAAAATTCCTTCATTTTTATAATGAATGAGTGAAAGTTTACAAGTTTACAAGATACAACAAGACTATTGTTGTATTTACCCAGAGAAGAAATTACGTAAGCAGAGTTGAAGGATTATATTGTTGATTGTTGTCATCACAGCTGGCAGTTGTGTCCTTACTCTTTACTCCTTTTCATAAGTGCTATTCTATATATTCTATGTATATATGCATTGTGCATAAGAGAGAAAGAGACTAGGAAATATGTGAAGAAAATCAGGTGGGTAATAAATCATTTTTCCTCGGGATCAAAAAAGTATAGAGTTTTTTTTTCTTCCTCTTTTTCTTCTATATATTTGTGTGGGACTTTAGACAGACATAGTGGACTGTACAATATGTATAAAGTATAGACGCGACAGCTAGGAGGATGACGACAGCACTCTATGATATGACGATGATATGATATGATACGAGAATGATGACAATGGTGATGATGCAGTGATTCTCAGATCTCGGCCTTTTTTCAATTCTCAAGACTTTCTCCAAAAAGTGAATGGTGGCTTGTGGTTTTTGTCTGCATATCTGGATTCTAGATTCTGGATATCTCTAAATATTTTGAGCATGAATAGTGAATAGTGAAAAGCGTGTGTTGGATTTTCACGGGAACGGAATCAAAGCAAAAACATGTGTTTGTATTGTGCATTGTGCGGGAGAAGGAAAATAAAATCTCTTCTAGTTCTAGTCCTAGTTTACAAATAAATTCTTTGGCCTTGTATCTTGTATTCTAAAATAGAATGGTTGTAGATTTTTATCATTATTCTTATAAGCATTGTAAAAATAAATCATTCAAAATTCAAGATAGATTCGTTCTATTTTTTATTTGTGAATTGTGAATAAGTGAGAATTTATAAAGAAATGCATCTCTATCTCGTCATCTTTTTTCATCCTAATACATTTCACATATTATATTTATTATATTGATTGCACAAATTCAAATTCTTTTTTTTTCTCTACAAATCTGCAGTTGCCGAAAAGAGAAAGGAGATAAAAATGTCTTTGTATGAAATATCTACAATATACATATGGATTCTGATGAATGAATCAACATTCTGTATTCTCCTTTTCTTTGTAGGAAGAGGTTGTTGATTTCTTCATGTTCTATACAAGTACACATGTATGCAAAATATACAGGATCGAGTATCCAGTATCAAATTTTCCTAAGCTGTAGTTTGAATGGATCGTGATGTTTAAGCATAAAACTCGTGATAAAAGGTCAATAGTTTGACTCCATGTTGTTTCCAATCATTATTATTCCTTGACTATAAATAGTCTCAACTTTTATTTTTTTTCTAACTGTAACTACAATGAATTCTAAATCCGATAGATCGTGATTTTACTGTGTGCCTATGAATTATGAATATTCAATATTCATCGTATGTGTACAGTGTACAGTTTAAATTTTTTTATTGAACTATACTCCAATTTACAATTTATCTAAGCCTTAAAAATAATTAAAACTTTTGATATTACAAACCCAAAACATAATATTTTATATTGTACTTAAAATTAGTGTTTGATGATTCGTGATGAGATTATGATCGTATGGATGATTTCTTCTTTCACTTTATTGGTTTGTTCATTTTTTATAATAAATTGGGAACGGTGAACGGTTGAAGCAGAAAAGTGACACATAAAGTTTCTGTGTATCATATTATGTATTATGCTTCTGTATTCAAAATTCAAAAGAACATGATGTCTTTGAAGGAATGGGTTAAAACGTGTGTACATTGTACATTGTACATCCACTGTGCAGATGGTACATACTTAAGTAGACATTGGGAATTTTTGCTTGATGGCTGATGTTTGATGGTATTATCAATATCATATAAGTATTATCTACATAATATCATGTTCAGTGTTCATGTATTTGTGTGTTTGTGTGTGAGTGTGTACAGTTATGATTGAGCGACATGTTTTGTGACACATGACAGGGATGTCTTTTCGAGGACGTGTATCAAATGTTATACGAATACGAATTCGAGGTGCTGTCGTCTTCTTAAAATATATGGTCTGGCCTCTACTCTCTACTCTCTACTTTTGCATGAGTGTGCTGTATATTGTGTACTGTGTGCTCCCAGTATTTGTCTCTGTCTCTTTCTATATTCTCGTATCACTTTACTCCGTTTTTCCTCCATCTACAATCTACAATACGTGTATTTAGAAGGATGGTGACATGTCATAATTTATGTAGCGTTTTCTCAAATTTTGCACAATCATTCGCTCGTCTGTCATCCCATTCCATCTTCCTCCTTCAAGTTAGTTCAACTCAACCTAGCCGTATATTCTCCTCTCCTTTTCCCATCAACCAGCAACCTCATCCGACACAAAAATATAGGTGCATTACATATTACACTCATGTACATTGATTTGCTTGTTTTTTACTGTAGCCTTGTGAATTTTGAATGTACAATGTACAACGTACTAAGTGTAAACATATCCTCTACGTTTGTCTATGAAGCTTTACATTATTTAATAATGCACAGGAATTAGTAACCTACCTCATGTACAATATATTATAATATGTGATTCGTCTTGTTTGTAGTGTACATTGTACAATTTGTGCATCCATATTGTTGTAGACACAGTCACTGTTTGTTATTTGTTAGTACTAATTCAGTGGTTGTGTACGGCTATTATACTGTATACTCGTACAAATAATAATAAAAAAATGTGCAAGGCAATGCAGCAGAAAGAATTATTTGACAGAGCAAAGAATAGTACAGATACGGATATAGCACAGAAAAGAGAACAAATGATTCCATCCTTATTACTGCTAGTACTAAATATGTGCGTTGAACAGGGAGAGTGCATGAGATGAAGGGAAACACAAAACACACAACACACAACATACGGCTTGGAGTGGAGTGTGAAACACAAAATAATAACAGCGCGTAATGTAATATGCTTAGTTGGACAATACTCTGGATACTCGTACATATTTCCTATTTTCAATATTTCCACTGTGAACGATGGATGAATGGCAGAGTGAATGGATTGAGTATTGAGCATTGAGCATTGCGTGAATGGGGAATGAAAGGGAATCAATGTACAAGCCATGCATATACATTATGTACACAAACACTCAGTTAAGGGCTAAAGGTTTCCCAAAATTAAATGAATTTTCGGAATGACAAATCTCTACAGACTACTTCATGATGAGCTTTTACCCATACAGGCCATACACCACGCACCAGACACCAGGAACTACTACCAGTCAGCAAGCATATGCAACATGGAATAAGATGGATATGCATGCTTTCATTATATTATATGGACTGGAGCATATTGTATTTGTATTTTGTATCCCTATTCAGAATCACAAAACGTATAATAATCAGACATACAATATGTATTGTAACCAACGGAATCAAATTTTACCGGATGGATTCGGCACACATCATCATCGTCATCATCATGTACTGTGTGCACTGAGAATTGAGAGGATGGGACATGAAATCAAAGGTTGATTTTGTTATTGAATATTAGTTGCAAGTATCTTTGTGGAAAGAGTAAAGAGTGCGACGTAAATATATAATATGCATTATATAATCCTCAATCTTTGATGTATGTGTACATCAAATGTATAGTGTATATGTACATGCAATGGGAAGGATTGTATTGTATTGTTGTTGAAGAGAAACAGTAGTTAAACTCTCACCAACTCTCAGAATTCAACCACCCGTGTCATACCTCGAACCTACACAGAACAAACTACACACTACACACACACGCTCTCACTTAATGCTCCATGCTCAAAGCTCAAAGCTCAAAACCTGGATTATGTACATGTTATGTATTTTGTATCATGTTTTGTGTATAGGTTCTATCACTTGATAGTTTTTACCATGTCATCATATTCTTTTAAATTTTTTCTTCCTTTCTCTCGCGTCACTCTCTGTTTTGAGTTTGAAGTTTCGAGTTGTATTTAGAATTTGGAAGTTGGAACCGTTCCGCCAAAATGTTCAAATTCATGTTCATTGTTATACAGAATCTGATTATCATCTTGCTAAATTGTTTTCCCCATCTTGTTGTTGTTGTCATGTTTTGACTACACACAGACGTTCATATTGAGTGAATTCGCCACGGGATGTCCATATTGCTACACAATACAATACCCGGGTAGTCTGGGTTTGTGTCTCACAAATAGATGTCAATTGCCTCATGACCGCACACCGCACCGTCACCATACTATATTTATCATTTATCCACATCAAGAGTTTTCATTCCCATTCCCATTATCATTTCCATTCTCATTCTCATGCCACTTTCCTCTTTCATCACTCGCTATTCCTTTTTTTTTGTTACTTGCGTCATCTCTGACCTGAAACAAATGATTACATGTACGATGTACGTGTGTTACATGAGCTTTGCAAATTCAATCGAAAATCAATGTAGTAATTCAAATGATTAATTATTCTTATTATTTTACATGGAAAATTCATATCGTATATTTATTAATAAATTTTAATTCCGTCATTAAAAGGTAAAGGTTGTGATACAAAAGTCTGTAGTTTTAGAATATCTAGATGCCAGATTCTAGATTCATTCTTATGAAAACCATTTAAAAAAAGAGTGCATTTATATATTTTTTAATTTAAAATGAAGCCCAAAAACTTTATCAAATCAAATTTTATTGATACCAAATTATAAATTGTATATTTTTAACACTATATAATATAATTAATTGCATACTCTTAATTTAGTAACTGAAATTGAATGGATATTTTGTTGTTTGTGTTTCAGAGGTGAAGACGAAAAAGGTGAAAAAGTAATTATTATTATTGTGATAAATAATCAAGAGAAACGGAACAAATATAAATACTACGAGTTACGAGTTACGGGAAATGACGAGCAAGACAATGATGAATGTTAGATATAAGGTACGTAAAACACCTTTTTGATTTAGACTTACAGGTAGTTTGTAGTTTGGATACTGAGTAAATACAGTTCCATCCCATCCGAGTGGATATAAAAGAATTATGGGTGAATAATTATTAGATTTCAACTCAAATGAGAGGAAAAAGAGAGATTGGATAGAGTGATTGAAAAAAGGTTTCGGGAAAATTGACAAATCTTGATCACCTCTGCTCTCTGCTTTGCTTTGCTTTGCCTTTGATGAATTACGAAATTACGAATGATTCTTTACCATCACTCATACAAATTAAGGCTAATTGAGAAATTGTAAAGCTTCACAGGAATAAAAGTGTTATGTTCCACACATGGGAAATTGTATAGTGTGGATTGTAGATTGTAGATGTGACATTAAGGGTTAAAAAAGCCTTCAATTTGGAATTTGAACGACAGGAGAAGGAGTGGCTGCTTTTCCAGTCAATTCTTCTTTCTCCTTTTCTTTTTTGACTTGTTTCCATCACAAATCAGAATGAGAATCAGAACAACAGCCAGTACGAGGAATCAGAGAAATGACTGCCTGAATGCTGAATGTAAATGAAAAGTGTAGTACATAGTACATAAAAACCTTTGACTGCATAATGTATAATGTATAATACTAGAGAATAGAGAATGCTCTACCAAATCCAAATCCAAATGAAACTGGTTGACAAAGAGAACGAGAGAAAGAAAAAGAAAGAAAGAGAAAAGAGGGAAAACTTAGAAAATGAGAAATAAACTTGATGGGCGTTGTGTAAGCGTTCATTTTCCTTCTGGTTTATTGTACGGCACACACACAGAGACACACAACACAGTATACAGTATGCAGTGTTATTGTACATGTTGACGTTGAGAGAAAGAGTGAAGATGGAGAACAAAAGGGAAAGAGTTTTTTTGTTGTAAAATGGAAATAATCTAAATGGTAAATAGCATGTTACGTATAATAGTTTGACCCGAGAACCGAGAAAAGACCCTTTTTTACCCCATTTTCCATCAACGTACATCCTACCTCGTACATGTATGTATTATGTATCAATACAGAGTGGGAGAGGGAGAATTTTCGAATTTCAATGTCTATTACGTCTTCAATCTGGAAGTTGTGTATTATGTACTTACATTGTTAGAATTAGAAATTTGGGAGCTGGAAAGTCGACAAAGTCGATGGAAAATTGTAGATGGGTGTGTTGATGATAGCCTTGATAGCAGATTGGAGAAAGAGAGAGAGAGAGAAGCTGTGGCAAAAACTCTTTATATCAGTTTGACGTTTTCAGTTCAATCTCAGTAATTGAAAATTTAACGATCCATTTCTTTCTTTTGTTTCTGCTCATAATGAGTGCATCATGGGACGGAAGTCTATGAAATCCACAGTGTGTATTAGTATTTAGTATGTACTAAAAGATGGATAAATGTAAAATGTGTGGAGTGTGGAAAGAGTAATGAAAGGCTTTCCTTTCCTTTCTCTCCTTCAAGAATAGGCGAGAGAATCTATAGATGAGTGCTAAAAGAATAACCCATTCCAGTTTCCA
Organism: Sminthurinus signatus; assembly: GCA_019776565.1. Lineage (NCBI taxonomy): Eukaryota > Metazoa > Arthropoda > Collembola > Symphypleona > Katiannidae > Sminthurinus > Sminthurinus signatus. The sequence continues at coordinate 22,953 of JABASP010000297.1, forward strand.
CTTCCAGTTCCTTTTCATTCTTAATGGTAAAGGTAATTTCGAGAAATAAAACACCGTTTTCCCATACTTTTGATTTGATTTCCCTAATAAAATTATTATTATTATTCTGTATTCTGTAGTGATTGTTTTCGTTTGAAGGTGTCCTATTTTCTATTTTATCATGTTGTATGTTGTATAATGTGTATAGATAAAAGCTTATAAAACTTGACAGTAGTGCAGTTCAACTCATAAATATATCAACTTATTATTGTTAGTATTATTATTATTGATAATTTAATTTTAAAAGTTTACTTTTGGTCATGTAACTCCTTTGACATGTTTTACAAACATGAAAGGATACATTTCCTTATTTTTTTGGGGGATTTTATTCCAAACTCCAAACTTTTCAAAACAACCAAATTGGAAATCTCACTGTCTTTTCAAAATCTTTAACATGTATAATTATTATTATTAGAACCTCAAGAAACTTCTAACACATCAAAATAGGATAATACATTGTAAGTACATGCAAAAAGGATTTATCTATTATCTTTACTTTACAAACGATTTGATTCGAATAAAATTTTAACATTTACAATAATTTAGAATGTTCTACATTTTCATCAAGATTTGTCTACAGTTCTCGCTTGGTTTGATGAATAATGGGAGGATGAACTTGGTCATCTTTGGCAAAGTACTGCGGTTGGGATTTATAAGCATTTTCCTGATTCCTGATATCAATAACAATAGACAAGCAGCAGTCATAATAATAATAATAATACGATTGTGGTTGTATCAACAAATGAAATTTATACATTGTGTATTGTGTCTTATATCATGACTTGAGAAGAGTTGAAAGGTTAAAAACAGACAGTATGCACATTAGATTTGTCTATTTTTCATGTATAATTTTATGTGTGTATCACGTATCGCGTATATTTATGTGATGTGGGGCACGTGATATGATACATGTTACATTGTACAACACTGTTAAAGGAGGGGATGAAATGGAGTGATGGGAGACTGAGGAGTGGATTTTGAGTAGATTATGTAACATTATGGAGAGCTTTCATTATCTTGTTTTGAGAAAATTGCGGTTTGACAATGTCATTAGTCATAACTCATGACCATGGGTCGAGAGACCATTTAGAAAGAGAGAGAGAGAACAGGATGATCGGGAGATGGACCACTTTTACTATTAGATTCACTATTTCCGGCCTTTGGCACGCCCAATAGACAGTCGAGATTTCAGAAAAAAAGGTCTTCACATACTGTCACTCTCTCACTCTCTCTTTCTGCTTCCTTCTTTCTTGCTTTCTTCCTTTCGTTTTCACTCACTCTCTCTCTCTCTCTCTCTCATGGAGGAGTATTTCCATCTTTTTCATAATAGACCCTCACCATTCAGAATTCAGAATGCAAACAGATATGTATAACTACAAGTTTCTTGTCCAGAGTATAGAGAGGGTAGAGCATAGAACAGCATAATATAGTATGTGTAGTTGCATCAACACGGCCCGAATGGTTGCACCAACTCAATTTCAATTCAAGAGTGAACACTGAACACACTGAAGACCAGTGCAAGCTTTTTCCATGTATCTTTTATTCTTCTTTGTGTATCCGTATTGATAGGAGATAGGAGTAGTTTAGAAGAAAAAGGAGAGGAGAATGGAAAGAAGAAGAAGCAGAAGAAGGATGAGTTTCCATGTCCAGCGAGAGAGAGAGAGAGTCCTGGAGGCGGGCTCAAGTATAACCTTTTATCATCATCATAAATGGATTTGAGCTCTTAGACTCGTGTCTCTTTTCTTTCTTTCCTTCTTTCTTTCTTTCTCCCTTTAACTTTGTTACTCTCGTCAACTTTCTCTATTTCTTCCTCTTCATTCTCCCTTCTTTGATCTCCTTCCTCCTTCTCTTGTGAAACATACTTGGACGCCACTTTACTATAGTCACAAAGACAACCCCCTACAGAAAGTAGAAATGTTTGAAAAAAATATGCATGTGCATATCCCATAATCCCGTAATATAATATTTTATGGATTATGGATATTGCATAGAATTGTCTTTCAAAGTTGTTTGAAGAACACCCACATGCAGCTTTTTCATTTGTCTAGTATTTTTCACGCAGACATTGTAGTGCTCTCTGTTCCTGATATCATTTGACCATTATATGATACACTTTGCAATAATAGATAATAGAATTTGAAAAATAGCATGCGGTATTCTATAGCATTTTAGTACAATGTAGACAATACAACATACAATATGAAACTCAAAAGACTAGTCCTGTTTATAGAACTCTGAAAGATGAATAAAATACACAGAAGAGTTAATGCAATGAAAAATGAAAATGATGAATACTCAATATGTACTTGCTGAGTATTTTTTGTCCTGATTCTGTTCGTCCCATTATATTTTGTATTATACTTTCGAGAGGATAATGCAGTACATACCATTTCCCACACAGCGACGACAATATATTATAATGTACATATTTTATGTAGTGTTACCGTTATTTTGGGGTAGAATTATTGAGGGATATTTTGACTTTTGGCGAGATTTACTTTTGTCTCCTTTGACGATTAATAATTTTAGACTAATTCTGTAAATTCTATATTGCAGTCAACATTCAAGCCCTGAATCCAAATCTAAAATATTATATATGTATGTATAATGTATATTTTTCTGATGCATGGTATTGTGTAGTGTGTATTGTATGATGCATATATATACATTATACATATGATAGATGATACAGATTGCAGACAGACAAACTATTCGAGATTTACATTAAGCACCCAAAAATGAGAAGCTATAAAGATGACACAAGCACAAACACAAACACAAAACACACACACACATGGACATACTTTTGTTTGTTTGTGTACTATTTTGTTGGTATAGAGTAGACAGTAGTTTGTACTTTCCATTATTCATTGTTCATTGTATTGTAGTCTGCTCTCTCATTCTTCATATGAAACTGAGGACAATGGAATACAATGGCCAGCATCACATGAAATAAATCAAAATGTGAAAACGGTCCGACGTACATTTCCAAAGTGCTAAAGTGAGCTACGCTCTGTTTTTTTTCTCTTTCTCTCTCTCTCTCTCTCTCGTTTCTCCTCTTTTTCATCTTTCCCGGAAGGATTCGAGTAATTTGACTGCCTAGAATTTCCTCAGTTATTTTGGTCAATGGTTTGGTCTTCGTTTATTGCATAATTTATATTGTAGTATAAAGTATAATATAAAGTATGCAACATCGCATACAAATGATAAATGATAAAAGTAGTAAAAAAAAATGAGCACTTGGGCGGTCAGAAAATAATAATATTTCTTTTCTTTTTATAAGACATTGAATACTTTTTATTGAGACCTAAGAATCTAAGATCTTATGAAAGTTTTCCATTCTTCACTTGTAATCGTTTGCACATAAATGATATTTGAGTTTACATACTAATTTTATGATGGTTTTGAAAATACTTTTCATTTAGCGACCATGATGTGATAGCTATTACAGCTGGTCTTTCAAAACAGCTTATATTTTAGTAAATTACAATCATTATAATGACACAAACATTATAAAATCTAATGTGAAATTTAATGTTTTACAATAATGTCATTATTGATTATCATAACGAATATTGTTTGAATGCGATATTTTCATAGCCAATGTTTACATAATAATAATAATTATTATATTAAGAATAAATAGACTGTTCCCGTGTCCCGTGTGTCATTGTCTTATCAAGAAGAAGACGAAGAAGTAGAACAGGGAAGAAGCTTTTAAAGGATTTTCTGATAAAGTGATAATATTGTGCGTAAATAGAAGTCGCAGAATAATGATAGCGATAATAATAATAATTATTATTATTATGGGAGAAAGTTTTGTTTCTTTTTTGTCTGAAATGAAGAAAGGGAGAAAGAAAGAAAAGGAAAGTAGATGACGACGAAAATCAAAGACGAAGTACCCTTTTAAAAATGAATAGAGGAGATTTTAGTTGAAAATTTTCAAGAGAATCCTTGTTTTTCTCCTCCGTCTCCATTTCTTCTTTGTCAATCATATATCGTATAATACAGTGTATAGTACATCGTATATGTATGTTTTATTACAGAGTTCTAATTAATTTTGTAACTTTTCAATTCATTTACTTGTAGTTTGTATTTGAAATTCGAAAAAGACTTTACTGTTGACGGTAACAACGACAAGCACTGCCAAATAAGTTGTTGTTTTGTTATCTGATTCAATTCAGATGAAAAGTTTTTGAACTTTCTTTATAGACAACGATGCCTTCAATCGTTCATTCCTTTTTACCGTTCGACTGTAGTCTTAAGAGACCTTTGCCTTGTTTCTGGTTTGAAATTGAAACGGGTGTTTTCTCCTTCCGTAAATAATACAACTCAAATCTCAAACATCTGACGACTCGAATATTGAATATATTTTATAAATATATAGTGTAATGTCTGTGTGCACTCCTGTATCCATAGCTCTTTGTTACGGAGGAATGTACAATATGAACCCTGTATACTTTATGTGTAGTTCTTCTGATGTGGGTATTTGAAAATAAACTTAGTTTTCAAGAAATGGAGCGGATTCAAAGGAATTTTGAACAATGCTCTCAGTCTGTCTCGATTCTCCATTCAATCTTTAATAGCAAATACTCTCTGTTCTGCACTAAGGCTCTTAATTCTAGAAGCCTTTTCACTTTTCAGAAAATTCTCAATTATTGTTGTTGCTGTTATTATTGTTATTATTATTATTGTGAGTGTAGGAATCACAAGTCAGCCAAATCCGCATGCATATTTTTGTATTATATTAGGCTCTTACTAACAATATATTAAACATCAAATATAAAACTCATTCTTAACGTGCTTGTGCTATTTTTTGTTATGAGTCATGCTAATTTTGTTTTTCCATGCAAAGTACGTAAATAGTAAATAGATTTACAATACATATGGAACAAAATTTTGTTTTATGACAAGAGATTTTGTATAATTTTGGGAATTTTCAATTTATCATTGGCAATGTGTTTATAAAATGTGGTCGAGGTTGTGGGTAAAGTTAATTTTACTCTCAACTCAGCTGGAGCAAAGTATCTAGATATTCTTGTATGTAACTATGCATGTGTGTGTGTCAATCATACATGTTGGATTTGAAGCATTGAAAGTGACTATGAAAGAAAGACTTGTTTATGTATTACACATTTTAGATTTTCATTTTTCATGTATGGATGATTGTTGGTTGTGTTTTGTGTTTGCAAAAGGAGAGAGAAGGAAAAGACAGGGTCTCTTGTGTCGAAAATCTGACAGTAAATGCCAATAACACCGTCGATATAATAGAATATCATTATTGTTTGACTTTGACTGTTGACTGTTGAAAGAGTCCAACTTTACAAACATAACAAGCTGCTCGCTCCGAAAAAGAAAGAAAGAAATAACGAAAAGGGTACAGAATACAAAATACAGCGTACACAGTACCGAGAGACAGGCAGGGTAAACCAGCACTTCAATTCACTCACATGTGTATTTCATTGTTACTGCACTGTATTAGATTTCATATATTTCATATACAGAAACACCACACATCATTCAGTTTTCTTCACCTAAGACAGCATCAATGAACTATACACAATAACGTGCACTGTACACTGTACATGTATCAGTAATCAGTATAGTATTTTCCGACAGTTTAAAACTTTTCCTGTTGTTGTTTTCTCTTCTCTTCTCGACTTCTCGGGTACACGTGTACATTTTAAATGCTAAACGCTCCATATATTTTCCACCTTGTGTTTTTACTTTTTATATTAAATTACTACTGTACATTGTACATGTATTTGGTATTTGAACTGTAAATTGCAATAATATCTTGAATCTTGAATTGTATTGATAAAAACATTTATTCGTTGAGATTTGAGGGGTAAAGTAAGTATTAAGTATAGATTTTGAAAGAGACGGATTGTATGCAAAGTACTTTTGTACAAAAGATGTGCAAACTTATGTGAGCTTGAAAAAATTGATGATGATAATAATAATAATAATGCTGAGAGTGGAAGATCTGTGGACATTGGTATAGATAATATTTAAGAACCTTATAGATTTGCTTACATATATCAAAAGAGGAAGATGTACAATGTACATTGTACATGTTATGGGTCTGGGTGTATTCGGATCATATGCACAACTGCATTTGAATGCTGTTCATGAAACTCGAGTAAACTTTTTATATTCTATATTCTATATATTTATGTTTTTATATGCGGACAGATAAAGTAAGCAAAGTAAGGCAAAATCATTTCACCACACAATCCAAATACAAACACAAGTACACGCACAAGTACGAGTACAAGTACAACAACAACAAAACGATAAGAAAGAGAGTTGGAGAGAAAGATTCAAGAATAAGAGAATTGTTGACGGCATTCAGTGCTAAAGTGAAGAAGAGGTTTCTATTTTATTTTCTAAAAGCGAAGCATCAGAGTGGGAGAATTGAAATGAAATGATGAAGAAGAAAAGACGAAAAGAAGAAGAAGAATGGAAATTTTTTTTTCAACTTCTTCAGGAGCAAAATAGAGAGAGAGAGAGAGATGTGAGTGAAGGAAATCATGGAATAGGAATAGTTCACGTATTCAAGTATTTTATATTCCTCTCTCTTGACTAGTTGTCTTGTATGGACTTGTGTTGAGTACGTTTTATATTATTATATGAATGCCATATGAATGACTGTCTGTAGTCTGTAGTTTGTACTGTGTAGTCTGGATACATGCAGAGATATGTGAATAAATACATCCAGAATACAAAATACAAACATATCTAGAATCTAGATAGGATGAATCAGAGAAAAAAAAGTCATTGCTTTTGCGAGCTCTTGCTATTGCCATTTCAGAGAATAGAGTGTAGTGTTGGGGGAGTCTATTGTTATCATTTTGGACGGCCACTAAGACCTGCATCCACAATGTACAATCTACAGGGTACACGTACACGTATGTTCATTCTAACATACGAATTTTATAAAATATACATATACAAACACAAAACACAGTTCAACTTACTTACTTACATTTGACATTGCTTAGATCAGGGGAGAATAACATGCAGAAACACATGTGCATTGAACATTGAACACACAACATACAGCACACACAGAGAGACGTCAAATGCAGAAAAGCAACCTTTTGTACCAACTCGATTTTCAGACTAGGACTACTATAGAATGGCTCCTGTCTTCGAAAAACGTCAAAACCCGTTCCAAATTTCTCTGTTTGTCTATTGTCCTGAACCAGAATTTTCTTTCATCTGTAACAGCAACACAACACAACACACAACAACAGCATAACACGCAACTCATGTCACACATACAACATACAAAATACACAACCAACTTTTTTTTTCGCTAAACGTCTCCAGTCTCCAGCAATGTAAAAATGTAGAATGTAGAATGTGAAACGTCGAATGGTGTAGGTTGCCTTTAAAGGAAATGTCTAAAGAAGGACACATTTTGAATTTCTTTAGCCACACACCAAACACACATACTCAAACACACACGGGTACACGTAAAGACAGATAGACAGATACAAGACAGAATGAAATTCAACTCAAGTCAATTAACAATCCCCGTCGACAACACACAAATATGTAGAAGGTATAAGCAAGTACTTTTGTACTACAGAGCAAACTCTCCAAAAAAAGAAAAAAAAGAGGAAATGCCGTGTCAGTAGTCAATAGTCTACAGTCTAAAGTCTACATTTTCTGCATGTAGGATGTAGGACGTTGAAGTAACAAGTAGTGTAAGATGTGTCAAATATTTTTCATTTTCCATTTTCCACGGTGAGACAAAATATTATATATGCAGGCATGCGGCTGTCATAACCGTGAAGTAAAGGATATAAAATATGACATGTTGGGGAAATCTTTGCTTTTTAAGCAGAGTTCTTGCCTGTTTTCAAATGAAAGTGCTATATAGTTTTTTTTTGAAAAAGAAAGCATAATGTTTTACAACAGTGTGTTTGAAATTCTCATCTGATACTTTGAGATGAATACGAGAATATTTAACCAAATTATAATAGTTTTTAGAAAAAAGAGGAATCAGCTCCGATTAATATTTAAGGCCAATTTATACTTCACTCGTTGCCATATAAATGTACAAGAGGAGTGACAATGTTAACGAATGGGATCATGCTACGAATTGCATGAAGTATAAATCAGCCTTTAGTATTGAGTATTGATTATTGATGCTACTTTGTAAAATTCTACATTCTTGGCTCTTGAGTTTGAGACAATTGCCATCAAAAATTAAAATACAAAATATCATCACAAATTATAGTTGAGAAGTTCAGGATTCTAGATTCATACTCTTTTCTTTTTTTCTAGTAAGTTTAAGTTTAAAATATTGTGTTTTCATCATGATATTCTAATAATGATGAACGACAGAATTTTGGACAATGGACAACAACAAAAACATGAGTGATGTTATTCTTTGACATTCAATTTGAGACTTAATTGTTCCCCGGTGAACCATGAATCATTATATTACACACATATAGCTCATATAGTCTCTGAATTTTGAACGTGAATTCAATAACACGGCTGTCATAATTTATAATTAAGGATAAAATCTGGATAATGGATTGGGTGTTCCTACAGAGTGAGTGAGATGGAAGATGGAAGCACCCAAGAGACAAGAGACAAGAGCATCCTAACAATTGACAATGGACAATACACTGGCACACAATTTACAATGTCGTTTAGTGACTAAAAACACTGCCATCGTCATCATTGTCATTGTCAGGAGTATCCTTTTGTTGTTTTTGTTGTTGTTATTCCTTCGTTGTTCCTTATTCAGGATCATATGTGTTTTTTTAACCGACTCATTATGACGTGCTTGTTATAATATTAATATTGTTGTGGTCTCATTTCTATTGTATATTGTATTGTGGGGCTAGTGAAATTGCATTAGGCATGATGATGTACTGCTTACAGTGGTGTGGTGTGGTTTGGTTGGTTGGTGCCTTCTTTTTGTCCTTGTCCTAGTTGTTGGTCCTACTTAATTTACTTACTTTTTTTTGGTACAGTCAACCGTCCTTTGTTATTTGTATATAAAACTCTTTGGTAATGGATTATCTTTCTTAAATTTCATTATTATCATTTTACACCTCTTTTTTTCATAATTCATATGCATAAATAATAAATAGTAAATTCTACATCTTAAATCATAAATCTTAAAGCCACAAAATAAATTAGTCTAGTACAGATAGTTGAAAAGTTATTGGTTAAAAATCTCATACAAATTCATAGTAGATGAGTAAGGAAGGAGTGCGGCTATATGTAATCTATGTAGAAAGGATAAAGGATTTGTTCTATCTAGTTCAGAGGGGGAGAGAGATGAGAATGTAAACAAATAGCTACAGTCGTCGAGATTACATGTGGAGTGTCGAGTGGGTTCTTTCATCCGATATAAATAGTACAAAGTACAAGCACATCCAACATCCATATACATAATGCATATAGACTCGTTTATGCGTACAAGTATACAAAAGGGAGAAACACAGGGTACAGTCGATTGATGATTCGGTGATGGGAATAAAGAGGGTGATCATCAGATCATAACATGCCAAAAAGTCAAGTCTACCCATCAATCATAATAATTGTTTTGATATGCACATGTATATTATCTGTATCTGTATCTGTATTGACTACAAAGTATATAAAGTATTAAGTGTATGTGTATCCACAGATTAATGCAACCAAAAGAGGTCCCCTTCTGCTTTCCCTGTGCCCTAAGCTTATATTCCTAAAGTACCTTGCAGCGTTGAAATCCCATGTCCCGTCTGTTTTTTTTCTCTCACTCTTTTACTCCAATCTTCTTGTACACATACACAGCATGCTACTTCATACTTTATACTTGTTATAAAGACTCTGAGAACCGACAATCGACCGACAAGTCGGATTCAAATGTAAATACTTTTGTATATGATGCACACCGGCACTTGTGTTACATTTTTGTGTCAAACTCTGTATTTTTTATACATGTCGTGTATAGTATACAGTATACAATTTGGAGGGTTGTGTGTGAAATGTGAAATGTTGTATGTTTTTCAAATGGGGTAGTTTTTTCATATTATCATTGTTCAAAAGAATTCACTTGTTTCTTTTATATAGTGCCTCATGTACTTTTATATTTTCTAAGAGTATCCAACATGCTCAATACTCATCTTACTCATACTCGTACTTTTGACTTTTAAATTTATCAAGTGTTACATGTAACTAGTAATTGCAAATGACAAATGACGTTTGAGTGGAGTTTGAAAATCCTATGAGTCATTTCCAATCTCTAATTTTTGTTCAGACGTCAAGTACTAGTACAAGTATCAAGTATTGTAAGTACAAGGTACAAGTGACACTTTTATAAAAGTTGAAACTACTTGCTACTTGTCTAAATTTATAGAAAAGGTTATGTGTGAGTACACTGAAGGATGAAGTGATGTTCCTTGTCTTTCCTAAAGGTTTCCAACTTACAAATTCCGAGTTCAGAGTGGTGTAAAATGTAAAATCACAAAGTATAAAAGACAAAGGCAACTTATATTTTCAGTGTTACTCTTTTTCCTCACCTATGTGAATTAGTTAACTTTTGACTTTGGGGTTAGAGTTTTGAGTAAATATTTCTCTGTGTGTTTACCCCGTGAGCTCAAAGTCACATAAGTACAAAGAAGTATGATATACAGATTTTTTAACCCTTTCGCACAACTTTAAAATGCAAATATACTACTTGAAACGAATGTATGTAGCTGAGAGTACACTGTGGAAAGTATTTTATTCTCATATCTCATAGTTCATAGCCAATATAATACTATTTTACCCTGGGTACTCCAACTTTCTTTTCATTGTCACTTTTGAATTTCAACCACGAATATACATCGGAAAAAGCGGTAGAAGTTCTCGTGGAACAAAAAGTATCATTTAAAGTGCAACAAGTAAAATAAAATACTTTTGTAAATTATGTTGTGAATTTCTATTCTCTTGAGAAAGTAGGATCAGATCCTTGTCATCTTGCTAAAAATGTTTACAACATAAAAATGCAAGTATCAATACGCCCGTATTTCGTGTTGCAATTTGTATGCATGTATGTGTGTGTTATTTAAAGTATAAGTTTGAAGTGTAGTATAGTATGTATAAAGAGTATCAGAGTCTTCTACTGACACATTCAAATTTGCAAGGATGATAATAATACATGGATTCACAATCCAAACACGAGCAATAATAATAATAATTATTATTATTATAGGTTTTCGTGTTTGAAGAGAGGGTTTTGTCGGTGGTGGATACGATGTACGCTTAGATTCACATAAGTACACTCAATTTGTAATACAGATGATAAATAGATGGATTTTATGAGTTGGTATTATAGAAATAGAAGGAGAAATGGCAATGGTTTGGTTTGGTTTGGATTTCCATTTTCTCTCTTTCAGTGTTTGCATTCAGAATCTAGAATCCAGAATCCAGAGAAATGGTAAATAGTTGAGAATGAGAAGAAGAACTAGTAAAATGGTTTTGCTTGGATGGATGGATGGATGGATAGCTCTATCTAATCACTTAAGTAAACCATATTGAGTGTATTGAGTGTGTGAAAATGCAACAATTCACCGCCTTTATGAGCTTTCATTGGGTTTCCCTTGGGTCATTTTGACGGAATGCAAAATTCCCTGTATACCCACTTCACCCATTCTTTATCATTTCAATTCTCCTTTAGCAAATATATTGTATGTATGTACAATGTACATTGTACATCCATTTTGATTTAGAAACGGGAGATGTGTAGTGTAGATGAAGAAAGGAAAAACGAAGTACCCGTTTCGCCCAAATTCATTCTATATTCTGTAGATGTAGATGTACGTTGTACGTCTATGAGAGTGTGGACCACGCAACCACCATGAACCATGTAGCATACACTTTACCCCGTACCACATCCTCCTGTCACCCTTATCTTATGATTGACTCTACAACAATTGTGGATGAAACTTGCTTCTACCCTGTATATTATATTATTATATAATTCCCTCTCCATCCCTTTCAATATAATATGTAGTTCTCTTTGTATGTACACGTACATATTGTCCATGTTGCATGTTGCATGTGTCTGTCTCATCTCCATCTCTAAATATCTATTTTCCATTTCTTTCTACTTCTGTCTATACATCTATATACATCAGTTATCCATATTTGCCAAGCGTGTATGGTGGAGACATGGTAGTCTTTGTATCATTTAGTTATACTTCAAACCTCTTTTCTCACTCTTATTCAACGGGGTACAGTGTACAATTGTGTACATTTCAATACTTTTCTTTTTTCCTTTCTCCTTTTCTTCATGTAAAATGTAAACAGTAGAGATAGAGATACATCATGAAACATATTGAGTGATAAGATGTGAGACACATAATAAAATCTGTTTTATGACGTAATTTTATCGTTTCAGCCTTTCTTTGGTATCCCCCAATTCCCAATGAATTTAAATACATTTGCATATTTCCATATCATATAATATTATATAGTTTCCAACTGTACTTTAAAGTCTACTCGTTCGTATTTCGTATCTTTTTACTAAAACATCTATATGTACTGAGTATTGAACATACATGATACATATATACATACTTTATTGTTCAATTGGGAGAGTGAAAGCATGTAATATACAGATAGGGAGAGTTGTGTATAGTGAAAATTAGATAGGGCGAAGTATACAAAGAAGGGAAAGTACCCACTTGAATTGTATCTCTTTTTGGTATCAGTATCAGCAAATTCTATTTCCTGTTCTCTTCCCACAAAGATAAAAGCTGCCACTTGAAAATTGAAAAACTTTTAGGATAAAATCCCAATCAAATGTTTCCTTTGAGATGTGTCTTTTTGTGTGAGTGTGTGTCTCTGTTCTGTGTTTGCATTTTCATGATATGATTTTATTTCTGTTAGTAGTATTTTTTTTAAATGTGTTGGAAAAAATCGATTAAGTATGATTTTGGAATATAAATGATTTCAATGTGGGGACACAGACTGTGTATTGTGCATGTTTTACATTTTTTATGCAAGCATTTTTATTTCAAAAATGAAGGTTTACTTGTAATGTATTTTGATAATAAAAGTGTGAACAAAAATCTCAGTAACAACTTGCAAAACTTGCAAGATAATGATTAATATTACTCACAGAGCAGTATTAGTGAATGAATCTATAATATTAGAATAAGTGTTTTACGTATAGAGAACTTTTTTCCCGTTTTCCCAGTCAATCACATGGTGTCGTTATTATTTTTTCCGTGTTTTTTGAGGCATATTTAATCCGCGTGTCTCTCATTTGTCTGTGTATGTATATGTTTCATATATCATACATATCAACCCTCGAATTTGTATCTTACCTTCCACCCTTCACCTTGTTGAAAGATTCCAAATTCATGACACATTTTTATACAAATGTGCATGGAGAAAAAAATGATAGAGTTCAAATAGCACTAAGAGAAATGTAAACTGATTTTAGTGTTTTTTATAATGAAGGGATCCTATATATACAAAGATACCAAAATGATGCCTATCGTGTCTACCTGTTTTTGAACTCATGTTACCATACAGGAAACGAAAAGTAGCAATTAGTACTTAAAACTTAAAACGTTTCGTATGCTAGGATTCTTGCGAAAAGAATTTGAAAAGTTTTTATTTATTATTGGGTAAAATTTGTTCTAGATTAGATTATGTATTCTCATTTTTCGTATTTTTTCTCGCGAGATAAGTTATTATTTTCAAAGTCAGATCTGTTCAAAAGCCTGTTTTTTTCTAACATTGAATAATCCCAGATACGTGGTTCTTGTCAAAATATTTGGACTCATGCGAAGAGAAAAGTTGATCCTTACATGACTATTGTGTTATATTACAAAAGCTGTCGGAAAGTTTTGGAACAAGTAATTACACATATATTCAAATAATGTACAAAAATTTATCTAATGTATCTCCATATTATTATTACTTATAAAAAACTTCTACTTGTCGCTTTAAACATGTTTTACTCCTTTTCCCTCTCTCGGTTCCTTATAAGTCAAAAACTAATAAAATGAGAATAACAATTTAGTTTTTCTAAATATGGATAATGATGGTGATGGTGATTATTATTCTAGTATTTATTAACATATTTTGTGCGATACTGTATATATTATGTACAGGCCTTCTTGTGTTGCATAATGCATTTAAGACTATGTGTACTATATGTATGTATGATGGTCTCTGTCAAACGTTTTTACATTTACTTTCACGGACTTGAAAACATAATAAAGCTCTGGATTACTCATGTAAAGAAAATTGACATATTGTAAGTTTTAAGGAAAACCATCTGTAAGTTTTCTAGTTACATAATTTTGTCAGTATCGTTGCAATAAACCCATGATCAATGATAGATTAAAGTTCCTTATTAATTACGAAAGGCACATCAAGGGTATTTTCTACTTTTTACTGCTAAATTTGTTATCATGTAGGTGTTTTATTCATTTCTAAAAAGACTAAAAATACATGTTAGAAATAGTATTTGTCAAAGAAGTTTCATGTATGAAATATTATTGTATAAAGTAACGTATAATATAATTAGCATATATTTGTGTTGGTGTGCAAGTCAACATCTTTAAACTTGCACATAATATAAGGGAAAGACATTGGTTAACTTTTGAGCTTCGTTTCGTCATATGTCAATTAAATCTACATTTTATTATTTGAATTGTCTAGTATTAAAATGAATTAACTTTTTGTTGTTGTTCAGTATATGTATATAGCGATGTTTGTTTATTTGTACGAGTCCAATTTGTGTCGAATTAGAGGATTAACGACGTTTTTTCCGGGACTCGTTATTTCACTTTTTTAAGTAACTCTTCCTCTACCTCACAGTAGTGTCAATGTCTTTAGTTTGTATACATATATACAAAATACACCTACTTACTACTTACATAAGCAGCTTATGTAATATAGAGTAGATAAAGGGGAAAGTGAAAGGTACAAAAACATAACAAACAAACAAACTAATTGTGAGCATTCATCCATGCATTTGTTCACAAAAATCACATAATACAGAAAAAAGGGAATAATCCTACCCGAAAACATCAAACTTTATAGTGGTAATAATGATCACGTATAATATATGAAACTTTTGAACTTGTTTGGAAGGAACAAAACAATATAGATTTTGTTATTGCATGTTTTTTTCCTTATTTTTTGTACTGTGGAAATGTACATATATAGGCTTTTGAAAGACTTTATCCACGTATAAATCTTACATATTATCAAAACACACTCTAAAAAGAAGAATGAGAGAATATCAAGTAAAAGTGCGTATGGCAAAAAATAGAAAAAATAAAGCATGATATTCTGTAGAATGCAGTATAAAAATAGAGTCCGTAATGCAATGCACATTTGTATTACAAATATATAAATAATTAGATAATTTGTTGTTCAACGTATTTAGCATTTATTACAAGTGCGTACTAAAAAAAACCGTGAGATTATAACTGGTGTGATTATAATGTGGTTTCATGTAACAGTAAAAAAACAGGAAAGACAAGGACAAATTTATAAGCACAGAGATTCAAAATTTTAAATTTTTTTTCCTTTCTCCGACTTTTTTTTTTTTCGTGTTTTGATTTTTGTTTTTCATTATTACGTCTTGTGTCTCGTGTTTTTGTATTTTATAGGTAATAATAATTAAAAGTTAGTTAATATAGGGTGGTAAATAAACTATATCTATCTGTATAATATAATATTATTTGTAAAATGGTATTTATTATTATATTGTTTGTATATTGGTGTTTAAATTTGTTTAGAAGCAATGCAAAATGTCAAACGGAAAGGATAATGAAATCCGGAAGTTAGATGTTGAACTTGGTAATAAGCTTCGACAAGGTCAAGTGATTACTAAAATAACTGATATTGTCAGAGAATTGGTCGACAACGCTATCGATTCGGATGCATCGAGTGTCCAAGTTTTTCTTGTAAGTTTATTATCTCTAATCATAATCGCAATGTGTATGTCATTTGTTTAGTTATCGACGATTTACAACCAAAATCACTTCTTATATGTTTTCGTTTCTCATTCTAGGATAATTTTGGATTAAGGAAAATACAAGTCAAGGACTCTGGTCATGGTATTCCTGCAAGTGATGTGTCAAAAATTGTCAAGGGTGGTCATACATCAAAATTACAAGATTCCAATCATCTGAGTGAGTTAATTATTGTATTTTTTATAATATATATTATATAGTTGCATTTATAATTTATGATGTAGATACTATATTGTGAGACATGATTCTAAAATGTATATAATATTATTATTATTGATTATAAAAAAAGGAAACTAAAATATTATTTTACAATTTACTTGATATGTATATATATACATAGGTTCTAATGAGCAATATGGTTTTCGTGGAGAGGGGTTATCAGCAATTTGTTTTTTTAATGATGTGTCAATAACTACAAAAACAGCAGAGGATTCTACAGGTAGAAAATATATAATTGGAAATAGTGGTCAAATTTTGAAAGAGAGTCTTGTAGCATCTGGAAATGGGACAAATATTATTGTTACAAATCTATTTTCACAATTTCCTGTTCGGCGGCAATATATTTCAGAAACCAAAGTATGTAAAAATGAGTTGAAAGAAATTGAAAGTTATTTAAAAGCTATTTCTATTGCAAATCATCAAATCTACTTTGCACTTAATCATAATGGAAGTAATATTTGGACAAAACCCGCTACAAAATCAACAAATCAAGCTCTATCTACTGTATTAGGAGTTAATATTGCCAATAAATTATCAAAATGTCAAAGTGTTACTTTTGAATTAGAACAAAATGAAAATGGATCTTCTACAACAACAACAACGTCAAAATTAGGAAAATTTGATCTATTTATTCCTACACCACCAGTTGATATGAAAAATTTGGGATTTACAAGTAATAAAATGCTCCTCATCTATGTCAATCGACGTCGAGTATCTATCAAAGAATTTGAAAATGTAAGTTTTTAAAGAAAATATAAAATATAATATTTTAAATTTTAATATATAAATGTACAACCAGATAATTATTTTGTACAAGCAAATTATAATTTTAATTTTTTTTTTACTAAATACATTTGTTTGTGTGTTTGTTTTTATTAACATTTTAGCTTATAAAAAGATATGCTATTGGTGCTTCTGATTGTCCTACACAAGCGGAACAAAGGAAATATCCTGTAGCAGCAATGCTTATTGATCTCCCACCTTCAGAAGTAGATTTTAATAGAGATTTAGATAAATCAAAAGTTTTTATTACGTGTCGTGAATTGATACGTGATAAATTGCAAGAAGCATTACAATCCTTTTATGGTATTAATTTAAATTCTATTGAAGAAGATCGTAATAATTTGGAAAAATCTGTTATTGAAGAGCAGGAAGAAGAAAATGAAGTTTCTACTACAACAACATCTAATCATAATGGTAAGACTGATAGAAATATACTTGTTCCGGATGATAAAAATTCTAGAAGAGTTATATTGGAAAAATCTCCTCCAATATTTGTCCCATTAATATCAACACCAGGCAGTACTCCAGAAAAAAGAAGAGAAAATATTAGGAATTTTATGGGAGATCTTATTAATTCAGGATCAAAAGGAGAAATAAAATCATTAGCAACAACTATTGCTGTCAAACATATTACACCCAAGAAAATGAATATAGAACATAATAAAAATGATACAATCACTACTAATAATAATAATAATGTTAATAATGAAGTACCACTAAATGAAATGAATACCAAATCTCTTCAAGAATTACCAATAGGTAATTTTGATGATAATATCGTTCCACCAAACTATCAAGTTACCAATATTGAGGAGGAGGACAATAATAACATTTCAATTAACTCTACTGGAAATACCTCATCAAATTTTAATGTTTCAGCTGATGATATATTAATTGATGATCTTATTCCATGTTCTACTCAAAATGATACATTGAAAAATATTGAAAGTTGTAAACTTCAAGATGATGATAATATTATGGATGTGGCTAATGGAGATCAAAATGTTATAAATAGGAATAGAAATTTTCCACCACCACAGGCCATTCAACCACCATCACGAAACTCTAAATCTAATAAAATATTCTTAGGATTTTCAAGACCAACATCACCTATCAATGTAAATGGTCAAAGAGGAGTTAATGAGGATTTGGATAGTTCCTTTCATAAAAATTCATCAACTTGTTTTACACCTGGTAGTCGATCATTTATTCACTCTACACCCCGTCCAACAAAAAAATTAAAACTATTTGATAGACCTTATGATGCAAATTGTTCTCAATTATCTACTAATGGTCCTAAACAAGTTACTTTAGATTCTATGAAAAATTGGCAAGCTCAACCAAAACCATCAATGAAAAGTTTAAATGGATCTAATTTAAAAAACATTTCATCTAAATCTAGTAGTAGTAGTCTAAGTAGACTTCAACATAAGAAAAATAAAGCCCATTCTTTATCTGCTGATGTATCATTTGATGAAGATATTGAAATTACTGATGAATTAATTCCGGCAACAAAAAATTATTTGGAAAATAAACGGAGAAGAAAAGATTCAACTTTATCATCGGATGAAAGTGAAATGGAGGTAATTGAGGATAGTACAATTCACAATGAATTTGATGAATCTTTACTCAATCCTCAATTTTCTAATACACTTGATTTGACTGCCAGTGTCAGTTTAAAACATGTAACACATGAAACAATATCAAATGCTTTACAAATAGTATCTCCTGAAAATAATGATGATGTTACGTAAGTTTTCATGAAAATCTTTGTGTATGTATAATATATCAAACAAACATCTCATAAAAATGTACTTTAATGTTATATTCAAAATAAAATATTTTCAAAATAATATAATCATATTATGTTTTTTATCATGATCCTATAGGTCCCAAGTGAAGATAATCTCCAGATTGAAAAATACTAATATTTTTTTGATCAATGTTCATGGTAATTTGGGACTTTTCAACCCAAATGAAGTACTTCGTTTATTTCCGCATATCAGAACTGAATCCAATATGGAAGTAAGTGATACTCAAATATCTGAACAATATACAAATACTATTCTACAAGAATTTATGCAGTGTGCAGAAACAATAGATACTGATTGTACTACTCAAGTCTTTTATTTCTTGGCAAATTTAAATGAATATAATGATAATGAGTGACAACTAAATTCGAATTGTTATCATAATGTTTATTTGTAAAACAAAAATAGATACAAATCTTCATAATCTTTATTATTTTTTGTATTCTTTTCAAAAAAATGAGCATGCAAAATAATTAATTAATTTTTGTCACGATACCTTGCATGTCATCTTTTTGTATTAAATTATTTATTATAGTCATTTATATAAAAGCAAATATTTCAATTTTAGTACCAATTAAAACGTTTTTTTTTAAGTAATAAGAATTGTAGCTCAAACATAAAATTGTCAAATATTTATAAACATTATTTATATTTAATTTTCTATTTTTATACTGAATACTGATACTGAGTAAATAGATAAATTTGCTAACATTTATGATACTTGATACTGTTATTTTTATATTCATAATATATTTTTTTTAACTTCCAAGACCGTTTGTGAATGAAGTAAAGAATATAAGTAATATATTATAGAATAGAATATTTATTTGATATGGGTAGGCACCCTCTCAACTCATATAAGTAATATATTATATTATATATATGTTTGCTGGCAGTATAAGCAAAATATCAGTGTAACATAACATTTGAAGCCATTAGTATAGTTAGTTTTATGTATGTTTTAGTGATATTTAACAGTCTATGTACAACCACTGTAACAAAAAAAACGTCATCTTATCAGTAAAATAAAAAAGCTTAGATTATATTATACGCAAATCAGAAATCTCTGTGTAATGTACTAAGTGATTATTGATCCTGTCTTATAATAATAATATGTCCAATAAAAGGTCTGGATGCAAGTATACCATGTATGAATTACCGAAACCAGGAACATAATATAAAATATTTGTTGAGAATTATCAACCATACCATGCTATATGGGTTTTAGTAAAAGTGATTTCAATGTTAAATACATGCATATATATATATATATTATATGTCGGATATGGCTATCAAACAACAACAGATAAGAGAAATGATAACCTAGACTCAAAAGGTTGACTGGATTTAAATATTACACTATTATGTAGAGTAAAATATCATATCATAGCTGATTTTTTAAAGCATGTTTTTCTGATGATGGCATTAATAATTAATATACATATGTACTAATAACAATCATAATATGTATGTTGAATTGCCATTTTATTTTTTGATATTTCGTCACGTCGAAAAATTTTAACAAAGATACAATCATAATATTTATACTGCATATAACATTATACATTGAAAGTTAGACCAAAAAACTGATGTAAAATAGTATAGAGCGCTTTTACAGCACGTAGTATATATTATATTATAGCTTTTATACAATACATAATAAGGATGCATATTATGTTAAAAAATATTATAACCATTTTACAGTTGAACAAGTTATTTGCTACATACACGAATCAAACTTATTCAATATAATTTAAGTGTCGTGTAATATTTTATAAGTATTATATGTGTACACATGTAATTATATATATATCGCCCATGTTCTTCCATTTTCTGCTTTGTACAATGTATAAAGCATTGTACCAAGCAGAAAATGAAAGAACATGGGCGATATGACAATTAACATCAGTAAAAATGAAAATTTCATCGAGTTGTTCTCTTTTAAATACACTTTTACATGTATTATTAATTATTATATATTTATAATACATTTTATATTTTATAGTGAGATATTCATTACTATATTAGCATAAATATATAACATAATATCGTTTGACGCCAAAATGAATAGATTATTATATCGAGCATAAAATATGAAGCCATAATATTTATTTGAAATTTAGAACAATTTATTATTAGCCAAAAATGTTTTGTTTGCATTACCTATATAATATAGGCTATATTATATGTATTTTATAGTAGTAGTTTTATTTTAAGTAGTAGTATAAAGAAAGATTCTCAAAAGTTGAACAAATAGGTCACTGAAAATATATATATATATATGTATGACAGAGTTATGAGAAAATGAGAAATATTTATTAATCATTTTAGTATACTATTTTAGTATGTACAATGACAATGTGCTCTTATACAGTACATTGTGTTAAAATGGCAAAGTTGGTAAGTGAACAAAAACTAGACATTGAACATGTTTAAAATATATAGGTATATTTATATATATATATATACATATGTTATATAAATGTGCAGATATATAATTCAGTATAATAAGTAATGTATATAATATATTTATTAATTATATAATTATGTTGTAATAATGTGCTACTACTAATAATAATAATTAACAATAATAAAAATTCATAAAAAATAAAGGTTATTATCATTGTTTTTCTATTACTATTATTATTATAGTATGTAATAATAATTTAATATAGTCATAATAACAATAATAATAATGTAAGCTATATATATAATATTATATTAAGCTAAAGCAGTTTCAAATGTCCGGTAACTTGATCGACACTATTACTTAATCCAAATATGGCGAGAACAGTATGAGATCCTAAAAAAAAAAAAGAAATCAAAGATTATAAGTTATAGCATAATTATACTTCAAATGATGATTTATACTTATAATATAGACAATAAATAAATAAATACATACACAAAGAAACAAATATTGACCTAGAAGTTTTACTATCAGTATTATAATACAGAACATACATTTGTTTCGCCTGTTCTTTTTATAATAATATTCATACCTGAAGGAATTTGTGTTCTACCAGCGTCTTCAATAGCTGCATAAGGCAGACCCTGACTTTCAGCTTTCTTCGCTAAAGCCTTTAATTCTTCTGCATTATCGGCTTGCAAAACAACTTTTTTTGACCCATTCTCATTCCATTGTAAAATTGGCCCACCGAACACTTCTTGCTTAGAAATCAGTTCTTTATACAGATCTAGAGCACCATGGGCGACCTAATATAAAACGAAATATGAAATAATGTAAAAAAAAAAAAAAAAATCAGTTATATGACCAAAATATATGTTTGTATATATATATATTTTGTCCATGATGTATACACGGTGTATTGACTACAGTTTAAGGTTTAAGGATTAAGTTTATAAATTTAAAGAAGATGAGATAAAATACAAAAGACACACGACAAAGTAGAATGTTTGATTTATGTAAAGTTATATTATATAATACGTGTTTTAAGTACTTAATTATAAAATAATATATTCTGACTCACTTGTGCGGCGACTTTTCCAGTTGACATTGGTAATGAAGAATTTACTATAAATACCATTTTATAATCTTCATATAATGACGATTCTGCAGCCTCTGCTGCTAATTGTTCCTCTTTCTCAGCATTTTCAAAAACATAGTTTATAGCCGATTCAACGCTCTCAGCACCAGTTTGTCTGACAGCCTTGAAAAAATACAAAATAAACATACACATAATATATTATTATATATATATACAACTATAGAATGACACCAAACATATGAAAAATGATAATAAATAATACTAGTAACAAAAATGATACAAATACAAGTAAAATTCTAAATAAAAAAGACTTACAACTGTAGCATCCGCTTGATTGATACCCATACTAACTAAAGTTCTAATAATTTCTTGTGGATCACCACCAGCGGCTTGTTCCATTTGACCTTCTGGTGGCTGCCTCTCCATTGTATTTTGTTAATTAATTATTAATTATTATATTGAAAAATTAATCAAATCCTATAAAAAAAAGTTTCACAAAATATTTTATGACTCAGATTAAAAAAAAAAACCAAAACCCAACACACAAGTCTTTTACTAAAGTTCACAATAATATATTCTCCAACTATAGTGCTTATAACTTATAAAGTTGGATGATTTTTCTTTGATAAAAACTAAACACTATAGTATTATCAATACTTAAAGTTTTTCCTTCCTACTAAAATTGTTCAACATTAAAATGTTTGTCACCTCTCGATAAAATTAAAATGCATTTTTTATAAAAAAATTTGAATTTTCGACAGTTAGCTTTGCCCCATCTACATTAATCGTATTGAGACGTTGTTTTTATTTATAGGGGTAGAAGCACGAGCTGAAAAAAACATCTGTCACCCCATTTTTTTGTACGAGGCCAAAAAACCCATACAGGAGTAATTGCTACCCCCACCCAAATGTCAAATCACCCATTCAAAAAAATCCAACCCTATATGGGAGGGGGTCAAAGTTCCCATTTATAATGCAGTACAGAGTTACATTTACCAGGTTGGAGCAGACACCTGATTGCGATTAAAATTTGGTGGATATGCACACGACTCCACATCTAGAGGCCCCCCAGGGGTAACATGCTTGTTTTTTCGAATTTCGAAAAAACTTGGTTTCTAGACGCCATCAACAAAGTTTTGGAAATTTCATAGTCCATCTATACAATGTCACCCATTTTTTAACAGAGTTTGACCATCTTGAGATTGACCTCTTTATCTATAGGTCTCTAGACTTAAAAAGTAATTTCTCAGATTTCCGAAATTCAAAAACTTTGATGGCGTCGATAGAAGCCATGTTTTTTCGAAATTCGAAAAAAACAAGCATACTACCCCTAAAGGAGTCTTGTGCATAAAGCCAAATTTTAATCGAATATCAGTTGTCAGCACTCCAGTCCGTCTCAAGTAAAACCATAAAATGCATTATAAATGGAACTTTGACCCCCTCCCATATGGGGTTAGATTTTTTTGAATGGGTGATTTGACATTTGGGTGGGGGTAGCAATTTTACCATGTATGTATGGGGTTTTCGGACTCGTACAAAAAAAAATGTAGTGACAGATTATTTCACGAGCTCATGCTTCTACTCGGATTATGTGTTGAACTGAAAAAATAGAATACAAAATAATATATACACAGATTATTATTATGTACTATACTACCTACCTATACTATTATGCTATGTACATAACTAATACTGGTATCAAGTGAGTGATTAAAAAAAAATTGTGTCCTGAAAATCTCTATTATACTATAGACTTTTAATCAAGTTTTGTTGGCTTTTTTTTTATTTTTTAAAAACAATATTGTAAGGTAAACAAAAAGTTAACATTTTATAGTTTCGTTACATCCATAGTTTTATTTTATAATACAGTATATTTTTACGTTAAAGTGTGTATTACTTTTATTTAGGTGACCAAGTGAATAAAAAAAATACAGCAGAGTTTTATAATTTATAATGTATAAAAATCCAAGCAAATACCTTTTAAATTATTTTGATTAATGTTACAAAAGACAATAGGTGAAACAAGTATTGGGAATTGAGAACAATAAGACGAAGAAAGAAGAAACCTCAAAAAAATTACTGAAAGAGAGTATACTTATATTGTGTAAAACGTATAATTTAAAATTTAATTATCCAATTCCAACTAATTATATAGAAAAATCCTGATTACTGAAAATGTATAAACTACTTTTAATAGTTAAGATGTAAGTAAATATTTGTTATATATTTTACATTCTCATTGTGTGTACTTATAAAATGTGACACTAAAAATCAGACACATATAATTTATAATTGTGGTCAGGCATATATCATTATGTTTAAAGTTTAAACGATTCCAGTTTTAACATTTAGGTTATTTTTGCTGTTACATATTGAAATAGGAGTTTATAATATAGTAAAAAAGGATGAAAGATAGAACGTAAGATTTTATGTGAACTAATTTTGATTGACATCCTTATAAAATCCTTAAAAAGTTGATATTTGACTTTGACACAAGTATTATTTCAAACAATAAAGTCTTTTAGTATTAATCTTATCATCATCCATATTCTGTGTGTTTAGTGTGTATAATACTTATGGAGTTTGTACTTACAAACTTTTAATTAATTATAGTATCAAAATAATATTACAAGGTGAGAAATATTGTACATATGTAAAATAAATAGTGAAGAAGAAGTACCAAAAATTGAGTCATTCATTTTATATCAAAAAAATGTAGTCATATCAGTATATGGGTAACCCTTTTTATTAAAAAATAATAATAAATAATAATATGATAAATATAGACTGTGCTGCATAATATTATATATGTAGATATTTTATATTGATACATGATAAAAAGAATCAGATAAAAATAATCATGTATTATTATTATATTATTATAGTATCTCAATGTCTAGCCTAGTTTATGTGAATACAGAGAGAGTTATAACACCATGTATTTCAGTTTCTGATCAAACGATTTGTTTATAGCAATATATATATATTACGTAGTTTGTAGTTAATCATACATGGAGTACAATGTATATGTATTCAACATAATATGTCCAATATTATGATACTGGTATTTAGAGACAAAAGTCCCATGTAATATATATATAGTAATTTACATATTTTGTGCTAGGTGCTAGGTATTATAATGTTATAAGTACTACACTTTTGTATAATATCATTATAATATATAACATCTTTGTACCATATTATTACATTATTAGAATAATTTTTTATAGTTATTTTGCACACGTCCACTGGACAAACTCAAACCATGTATTTTATACATTAGTCAGTGTGCAGTGTACATGGTATATTTTAGAAAGAATGTACAGTAATACAATTATGAATTATAATACCCTGTTATATGTATTATGATATCATTAACTTGTTATTCATTCAAAATATACTATACATTTTGCCCAAATCTTACATGTGACGTCGATAAATAGGTATTTTTAATATTATGCATATATGTATAGTAGTATATAGGATTTTCTATATCGATTTTTAAATACACCTATTTGTGTACATATATAATATATAAGGTGAAATAGAACAAAATCAGAAACATTTACAGGTTACAGGTATTAAATACATGATATTATAATATGTATCCTTCCGTAAATGCGTTTTTATACACGTTTAAACCTAGTACTTATAGTATCATAATATATTGTACACTTTTGCTCTAACAAAACACAATAATATATTTGTAATGTATTCGAATCGAATGCATAATTAATGTAGCATATATATAATGTATTCATATAAACACTAAATCCAACATCCCTTTTGTACATTTATTACAATGTTTAATGATTTATGATATTAGCACATGAGTGTATATGTAAAATACACATCTATATTATAAGTACACATACAATTATTATTATTAGTAGTATTTTAATAGAGTAGTATTGTTCTACAATTTTATTCTCTCTCCCTCCTATTGCACCTCTCTTCTTCATTTTTATACATAATATTATTATACTTTTATATAATGTAATATACTCTCTCAGGGTCCTTTTATGAGGTTTCTACTACTACTACTATTACCTATTACTTCTACTGCTACTATATCGTACAAATCGTACAAAAATTTACATGAAATATTGTATTGATGTATTTGTACTTGGATTTTTATATTTACTGTATTTAAAATCAACAAAAAAGAGTATATATATATATAATATGTAACATACTATTTAAAAAGACACAACATTATAACACTTGTCACTTATATTCTATAATTTCAAAAGGTTCAAAATGTTTTTGCAACTAAAAGTGTCTTTTTTTTATAGTGTGGTAATCATATTATGACATTATGCGTAAATATATATCTATAACCAAAAATAACAGAAGTGTATTATTTTCCTTTTGAATTTCAATTTATATAGTTATTAAAAAGAAGAAAACTCGAATCGGATCCTCTTTTTGCTATTCTTCAAGAAACAAAAAACAGATACAGAAACTGATGAATACTAAATGTAATTCATCAAAACAGGAAAGATGAATCCGTTGCCTTCAGACAAAGTAGACCCCGAACTGATTTTCACAAAACAAGGTGAGATTTTAGTTATACATTTTTTTTCAAAAGGAAATACACCTGCATGTAAATACACATATGTATAAAGTTGAATGTGGTAACAGCTACTTTATAAAATAAAAAGTATTTTTTATGTATTTACATTTTACAATTATATAATATTACAATGTGCTATAAATATAATATATTTTCATTTACATTTCACAGAGAGAATCGGTAGGGGATCCTTTGGTGAAGTCTTTAAGGGTATTGATAAAAGAACCCAAGAAGTTGTGGCCATTAAAATAATTGACTTGGAAGAGGCAGAGGATGAAATCGAAGATATCCAACAAGAGATAATGGTGCTGAGTCAATGTGACTCACCGTATGTGACAAAATACTACGGTTCTTACCTGAAAGGAACAAAATTATGGATCATCATGGAGTACCTGGGAGGAGGTTCAGCATTGGACTTGATGAAGGTTAATTTCTTGAATTATTATTATTGATTTCGTATTTATAATATTTTATATAATAGAATTATGATTACCAAAAAAATTATGTATAAAAATGTATAAAAAAGTAATGTATAAAAAATAAATCATTATGTGTGTTTTTTCTTTCTCTTTTGTAAATAAATAATGATATAGGCTGGTGCCTTTGAAGAAAATCATATTGCTATAATTCTTCGAGAAGTTCTCAAAGGTTTGGATTATCTTCATAGTGAACGTAAACTTCACCGAGATATAAAAGCAGCCAATGTGTTATTGAGTGAAAATGGTGACGTAAAATTAGCAGATTTTGGAGTAGCAGGTTAGCTAACATTTTAAAAAATTCTTTTAGTAACTTGAATTAATCATTAAATATTAAAAGCAAAAACATGTAATTTCATGTGTTGTATTGTTTATTTGTGAATTTGTGAAAATTGATAATAGGTCAACTAACAAATACTACATCGAAAAGAAATACTTTTGTTGGAACTCCTTTTTGGATGGTAATTTTTACCCAATAATAATTCTCAATATTTTTGTATTTTTGTAAACATGATAATTTTTTAATAATTATTATTGTACATTCTATTATTTCATGAATAATGAATATTGAATAGGCAATCTAACATTTACTTTGACAAAATATTAGTACAACAATGTTATAGCTATTTTGATTATTGATTATTATTATTATTACAGGCACCCGAAGTAATAAAACAGTCCGCTTATGATGCTAAAGCAGATATTTGGTCGCTTGGTATTACGGCTATAGAATTAGCTGAAGGAGAACCACCAAATTCTACAATGCACCCAATGAAAGTTTTATTTTTAATTCCAAAAAACCCTCCACCTACACTCCCTGTACGTTACACGAAATTATTTAAAGAATTTGTGGATGCTTGTTTAAATAAAAATCCTGAAAATCGTCCAACAGCCAAAGAACTATCTAAATTTCAATTTGTAAGTTCAATATTTACATTTTAAATAATAATATTATGTTTAATATATTGAATTTCAATCTTTTTAACTATCCATAACATGTTTATTTATGTCACGACGTATAAAAATTTTGATAACATATAATATTAGGAAATTATTTCATTGTTTAATCAATATACATATTTAATTAATTTTTTCTTCTATATATATATATATCTAGATACGGAGAGCAAAAAAGAATTTTTGTTTAGTAGACCTTATTGATCGGTATCGAAAATGGAAATTAGAAAGAAGTGATGAATCAGGTAAGCCAAAAATAATACATTTCTGAGTTATTTTTTTAGTATAATATACTTTCATGTGTATGCATATATATTATGTGCTCATGTGTATCATGTTTGAGAATGGCTAATGAATTTACGTTATTTAACTTTATTTGTAATTTTAGAAGTTGAATCTGATTCTGATAATGAAGATACACTTCGTCGGGGAGAGAATGATATAGACGATCCATGGAACATGACTGTTAAAGGACCCTCCTCTACACATACGTCTTCCTCCTCTTTAGACTCTTTGTCTTCAACATCATCTACTTCCTCGTTTATGCCAGGAATATTTCCTAATAGTATGTCATCAACTTCACAACCGAGCTCACTTCAACTTTCTGTCGATGATGATGAACCAGAAGAAGAAGAAGAGCGAAATGATCATATTGATGGTAGAAATGATCGTGTATCACCTGATGATTTTTCAAAATCACCATCAAAACATCATCATAAAAGTCATTCATCTCCTCAACATCATCATACACAACAGCAACAACAACAACCGTCACATCATGTAACTACTCCCAGTGTTAAAAGCCAGATGTATGTCCAAAGTTCTCCTGTTTCTCCAGTTCCACAAAATCAATCCTCTCCAATACATAAGCAGCAGCAGCAGCAACAACAGCATCATCATCACCACCATCAGCAACAACAACAACAACAGTACCATCATCAAGAAAAAAGTCCTTCTAAACAACAACAACAACATCATCAATCACAAGATTTATTAGGTTCCCCTCAAAGGAACAAATCAAGTACTAATCATGTTCACTCTTCATCTTCCACATCAACGGTTACAAATAGCAATGGTGGAGCTGTATCTTCCGTCCTTACGCCTATTTTAAATGATGTATGTTTAAAAAAAAACAACAAAAAACTGTTTTTGAAACCAGACATGTATAAATGCATCATATTCAATATTTTTAATAGCCTATTTATAGCATAATATTTCTTATGTTTCTGAGGCTGATTATTTATTTTTTTGTTTGTGTTGTTTTATAGTTAAAACGTAAACCTGGAACTAATGGTACTCAGAAAGCTGAAGCATTGGAAGAAATACGTCGCGCATTTGAATCAGCTGAATCATCATCTCCAGGATTTTCTGAAAATTTCCTAAGAGAAACTCTTTCCAGGTTACTTCCTACTGTTTCAGATTCAAGAATAAAAGCAACTGTAGCTCGACTCGCAAGGTAAATATTATACTATATTGAATACAGTTCATGTATATCGTATCGTTAATAGTAATTATTATTACATAAAAGCTCTCGTCAATTTCCAATTTTATGACGATACACCCAGATAAATATATATACATAATAATACATATACAGATATGAATACATCAGATATTTCTTAATTTTACCCTTCGTCATAACAAAGTATTTAGTTTTAAATATATCTGAGAGTAATTCTTCTATAATATACATAATATATTGATATGATTATTGAGAATCTAATTTATTATATACATAAGCGTACATATAATATATTATTATTATTATGAGAGAAATATTTGTGTATTAATTTTTTAAAAAGAAAAAACTACAATATTTTCTGAAAAACATTTTTTTTGTTCGCGATCAGTATAGTATATATATATATATATATATATGTATAATACACATATATAAATGTAATTGAAATAGGAAACGAAACCAAAAATATAACATTAATATTCGGATGTATCATCTGTATATATTCTAATATATATACATGTATACATAATCAAGTTCTAGATAAAATATAACAGTATAAAAATATGTGTACTCTTCATTTCATTCTAAACAGGTATATTTAATCTTATATAATCTGAATTGAAAAGCAAATATTATGTAATATATCACTCATAATAAATACACTATGATGATGAGAGTAAAAGCAAAAGTGTCTGTAGTAGTAATATTAAAATGTATAAGTACATCAAATATAATAATGAAAAAAACAACATAATGAAGAGAGAGTGAGCTGAGTATTGTGAATATTATACAAACATTTATATATATGTAAGAAACTATGTGGACATATTGACTATATATTATTATTATTGTGAATATTGTAGATATTAGGAAAATTTTAAAAACTGCTAAGGCAGACTCTATAGTCTGTTCTGTAATCATGATGATAGAAAGTGACCATTCCAATCCTTTAAAAACGTATACTTAATACTAATGATTATTATTATTACTACACAAATATTACTGTATATACATATATGTATATATACTTTTATGCGAAAATTGGGAGACATACTACCTGCATATATAGATATGATATAGGAAAATTCACAATTATGAGGAAATATATATAAATATATATATCTATATCTAATTTCAAGACATTCAAGTAACATGTTAATTGAAATATTACACTATTTATAAAACATTTAAACGTTGATTTGGGTGTATATCGCCAAAATGCGCAAAAACAGAAAAATATTATATTGTTATAATAAATAATATAATACATTAATAATAACAAAATAGCTAGAAATTATAATTAAATTATAAAACTTGTACGTGTGTAAAGGAAATGTGTTAAATCATGTATAATATTAGGTGAAATCTATGATTCTGTGAATAATAGTCCAGATGAAAGATGTATCATATTATTATTATGTTAACCCCTATACACACATTCATCAATTTCATTGTTATTGTATTATTAAAATGTATCCATATTATCATTACAATGTACGAAATATATTATACAGTATGACATAATATACAGGGTGGGTACAGTATGAGTCATATTATTTTATTATGATGATTATTGTAAATTATTAACTGAAGACAAAAAGAAGAGATAATATTATAAATGTAAATTATATATTATTATTATATTATAGGTTTTAGAGAAAAATGTTTCCCAAAAGTTTAAAAAATCAAAAAAATATATATATATATATATATATATTATGGTACGTCTCTCAACTTGTACGTCTACACAGTAATAGATAATATATATATGTTAATATACTGAAGAAAATTTATTCAACACATTAAACTTATAACTAAAAGAAACGTGTATTATGGACGTTCTAAATGATATATGTAGTTATACACTACTACCTTTTAACGGATTACAAGAAAAATATTCCTTAGAATATTGAATATATTATAGTTTTTAACTAAAAATATAATTAAGAAAATTATTATTGTTGATGATGAAAACTGTGAGCTGATATCAAATATATCAACAACTATAATATATTATATACTAATGATTGTTCTTGTTGCATAGTTTTAAGTTGAAAAAAAAAATATCAAAAGTCTTCTCGTTAATTAAATTAAAAAGTACTAATATGATATAATAGAAATCATCATAATATAATATTATGAACGCAAAAGAAATTGAAAAAAAAACGAAATGAAACATGCTATATGTAACAACTGTGAAACAAAAAATTCTAACACTGAACATGAAAATACTTGTATTAATATTTAATTTTATCCAAAAAAATATGGTTTGAGACAAAAATATGAAACTATTATTATTATTATTGATAAAAACAATAATAATTAAACTTTACGATATTAGATGACTACCTTCAGAGGATTACTTTAGTGAAAAATTACGTGTGTAATTATTTATGATTTTAAATTGAATTGAATTTGAGAATGGTATAGTATAAAATATGAACAGAATAATATTATTATATTATTTATATATGTTCTGTATTTTTTTGGAAGTACAAGTAGACAAAATACCATAATATTATTATTATTAGTAGTATTATTATTATATAAAACTTTTGTAAGTAATAATAATTATTATGTGTATAGTTTTCTTTTTTCAAAACCCGTCAGATTGTCCCATTGTTTTTTTAAGTTGAAAACTACTTTGAAAATTTAGTATAATGTATTAAAATATTTATATCCATATATCTATTTATATAATATGTAGTAAATTATTACAGTTGCCCTGTATTTTATTTAATTATATTATAATGTAGAAAACACATTCACAGGAAGAATGCAGGTTGTGCTGGTTTATACTACAAACTATAATACAGAATTCAATTTGATAATAGCTTTAGTTTTCGCATTATGAGTGTATAATTATCAAAACGTGTGTATTTTTAGTTTTAGTATAAATATATTTTAATTAGCAGTGTACCAAAATAATCAGATGATGGTAAATTCCATCATCTGAATATATATATATGATATATGATAGTGCATAATATATTATATATATTATTATAGTATGGTAAGTTTTACGAAACAAAAAAAAAAAAAACATGAGACATATGAGCGTCATTGAAATGAAAATTAATTGAGAACAATATTTTAATACTTATAAATTATAGTTGGTTCTCTTAGTTCAAACGTGGAGCTACATATATTGATATTGTTCTCTTTTTGTTTGAAATTTTACTTTCTTTCTTTTTTATGTAATTTAAAGAGAACAGAATTCGGTGAAATGTAATACATTATAGATTATAGTATAATAATATATAAAATATTAAAGTAATATGTAACACACATATATAACTGATTGTGAGTACATGCATTATAAAGTAATAATAATAAAAACCCGTGCCACAAAAGCTAAAAAATTGACTCGAGCATTTGGTTTGTGTATTCATAAAATTTTCTTGAACTGTGCAAGCGATCACACGTAAAATCACATTTTATATTTTGTAAAAATTTTCAAGAAACATTTCGTTGATGAAAAAGTCAAAGTCTGATTTAATTATTTTTGGATTATAGGCTTAGAGGGGAAGATTCTAAAAATTCTAAGAAAATATTGTTTTCGAATTTTGGAACATACGTATAGTAATGTGCATAATCATATGAGTACATATTTTATATGCAGTATTCCAGAAAACTGTATAATATTATTATGATTTTATTCATAATATCTATGGAACAATGGTATTAAAAATTCATATAAATACAAAGATATATTATATATTATCATACTTCATAATATGGTTATAGCAAATAAAATCAACATTCACATCAATGAATTGTGGCTGTGAGAATAGAATATCGAGTGTGATCTGCACAAAGTGAACAAATGCAATGCTATAGTATATGCATTTGTTCATGTTCTGCAGATCACACTCGATATAGAGAGTAGGCTCATAATGTCCATTCATTGAAGCATAAAACACTGTTTCTGAAAACTTTTGAAAAAGACAGATTATCTAGACAAATTGGAGGTGGTTTGAGTTGGGTTTCCCAGTTACAATTTACAATAATCATTAAAACCAGCACTACATAATATAATCAAAGAAAAATGGTGATTAGCGTGTTTTTTTGTATTTTATTATTTATTATAGCTTATATTTTTTTCGTAAATGTATAATAAAATATGATGCATAACGCATTACAGGTATATGAATACTGTATACGTATACATACAAAAACTTTATAATTTTTCTATTTAACGTAGTAGAAAAAAAAAACAGTTATACCCTGTTAAGTGTTAACAGGGTATACAAACAGTTAAACATTGATTTAAAATAATAGACATCAAAGTATAAAGTACTTTTTTTATTTTCAAAAAATGTAGAGGATATAGAAAGACAAAATTATATAATATGTTTTAGTTTCACTTGGTTTGTACGAAAATCCTTTTTGATTTAAAAAATATATTGTATACATTAAGTAACAATATAATTTTACTTTTATAAATAATTATATGATGGTATAAAATATATTATATTCATCAACATAATAATGAATTATTTTAAGATACTATAGATATTTATTGCTTTATCTTCACCCACTGATGCTAATTTACCCTTAGGTCCCCAAACAACAGACCAAACTAGAACAAGAATAAAATATTAAAAGATAAATAAAATAATGATAAAGGTATTACTGGTTTCAATTAAATATTTCCAATCATATAATATATTATACTGAAGCGTGTAGTTTATTTATGTAGCGTAAATGAGCCTATAAAACTTGTGTATTTACCTTGATCTGAATGAGCATCATTGAATACATGTAAAGAAGACTTGGTATCCAAATCCCAAATTCTTACACTTTTGTCCGCACTAGAAGTTGCAAATGTTTTTCCATCGGGAGAGAATGCAACACCTAATACCCATGAACTATGACCTGATACTGTCATTACAACTTGGAAATCCTCTCTGAAATTTTAAAAAAAAAGTCATATAAAATACCAGAGTATTATTGCAATACAAATAAAAATTACGATTTTATTGAATTTGTTATAAAGGGTATAATAATGTAGTATGATAGACAAATCATAGAATCAAATCATTGAAAATGTTATAAAACTTACAATGCATATATTTTAACATGTTTATCATCAGATGCTGTGAGAAGTAGGCTAGAATCCGCTGTAAATTTTATAAAATGAATTTCTTGTACTGTACTATAGTAGAAGCATATACATTTAATTATAAATCATAATTATTTATTCTCATAAATAGTGAAGATTATATACTTACGAGAAAAGGCAAGTGCTCTAACTGGCATAGCATGACCTTCTAGAGTTTTAAAATAATTTCCTGTAGGTCCATCTAAAAGTGCTACTAAACCATTAGAACCACCACAAGCTATCCATCTATACATTTTTTTTAGGAAAAAAATAAATAATATTGTTACTTGTTTGATTTTTTCATATAAAAATGTCTAAACTATAATAAATGAATAAGGTTTTATTATGTATGTTATTATTATTATTTGGTAGCATATAATATTATATACTTACTTTCCATTTGGACTTGTTGCTAAACTAAGAGCCATTTTTCCTTTAGTTTCAAGGGATTTTTCTTTTTTACCTGACTCTACACCAAACATTTCAATTTTTCCATCACCACTACCACTTAAAACATATTTAGAGTCTCTTGTAAATTGTACAGTCCAACATTCTAATGGTCCAGAATCAATAGATTTCTTTTTTTCATAAGTTTCTAAATCCCAAATACTTATATTTGCATCTAATGAGGATGATGCAAAAAGTTTCCCAGTTGGGTCTACGACACATGATACAACTCCTAATGAATGTCCTAGTAATGTCTTTTCTAATTTTAAATCATTATTATCATCAAATGTCCAAACCTGAAATTTTAAAGACAAAAAGACATACAATACGTAAATGTAAATTCTGTGTATAATCTGTCCTTGTACAATATAGATTGAATGCATATTGTTATATATTAAAAATGTATGTCACAATACCATTTACTATATAAAACTCATACCTTAACCGCATCATCTAATGCTCCTGTTACTAATTTCCCTTTTTCTTGTAAATCTTCAGGTGTATACCAATCAGCTGTCCAAATAGCTTCTTCATGTGCTCCTTCAACACGTTTTTCAATAGAAAACTAATAAATAAAAAATACATATACAAATCATATTATATTAAATCAACAGTCATTACTATATATGTACAAAAAAATGTGTAAAATATAAAATAGTATAATATAGAATTTAAAAACATGTTTTAAATGTGCAATTTATGTATACCATGTTATTACTCCTTTTATTATAGAATTATAGAGAGGTCTTTTGTGTAATAAAACGTAAATGAAGGTTTTAATTTTATACAACTTTGATAATTTTGTGAAATAACTGGTATGTTATACTTTTTACTTTTCTACCACAATTAATTTAATTATGTTATAGCACTGCTTTTTATTCTAATTGTAGTTTGATTATTTATATGTACTTCTGTTTTTTTTTTGGCCGGTTTGTGATTCAAATGATTACTTTTCCCGGTTTACAAAATTTGGCACATAGTTTTGGTGATTTTGGATTTTGTCAAAAGTTTTTATAATTAAATCCACAATTAAATCAACAAAGTTTAGTGAAATACATTGAAATAAAACTATTACGAATTACCATTAACTTGTGTGTGTCTATATATTAATCAAAAGATCAAGAATTGTATTAAATTAGCAGGTACTTATATTATATACATGTATAACAAGAAATGCCTGTGTTTTTTCTATTGTCTTTTACTATCCATAATAAATATAAGTAATTATAATATTTCATTTCTTGTATAATATTGTTGTTCTTTAGGTTAATCAAGTTTACAAATGGCTCCCAATTTATCAGATGATGAAGCAAATTCATCTGGGGATGAATCAAGTAAGAGGATGTTGTACATAATACATTAATTAATGTACGATTACAAAATTCTTCTGTGCAGTTTTATGTTTTTAGTAAAAACTTTTTACAGCTCATTAAATTATTATTATCATCATGGAAGTTTACAAAAAATAATAATGTATTATTTTAATAATAATATAGATAATTCCAGCTCATCAGGTAATTCTGGAAATCAATCACCAGTTAATTCACCACGTCAATCCCGTTCACGTTCACGTTCTGGATCTCCAAGAAGGCGGTCTAAATCTGCATCAAGTAATGGTTCAGCTGAAGTTGACAAATCTTCGGAAAGAAAAAGTCATAGTCGGAGTTCATCGGGTGGTTCTCATTCTCCAGCACAATCACATGGAAGCCAACGTTCGGTTAGAATTCATAATAAATAAATAAATAATATCATCATACAAAAAATACAATAAATTATTTTAGTAAAATATTTCTCAATTCTCGATGAATATTTTTTATTATTTACTTTCTTTACACATATATATGTATATTTTGTTTGTTCTTTACAGAGATCTCGATCAAAATCCGGCTCAAAAT
The DNA here is from genome assembly GCA_019776565.1 of Sminthurinus signatus. Classification (NCBI taxonomy): domain Eukaryota; kingdom Metazoa; phylum Arthropoda; class Collembola; order Symphypleona; family Katiannidae; genus Sminthurinus; species Sminthurinus signatus. The sequence continues at coordinate 60,232 of JABASP010000297.1, forward strand.
CACCATCTAGATCAAGAAGTCGATCAAAATCAGGAAGTAGATCCAGGAGTAGATCTGGTAGTAGAAGATCAGGATCAGGTTCTAGGAGTCGTTCAGGTAGTCGTAGTTCAAGTAAAAGTTCATCTCGGTCACGTTCCAGTAATAAATCGAGATCTCCTTCTGCATCCGGTTCAGATGGAGAAGGTAAAATAAGAATTGATGAAACACAAGGAAATGTAGAAGGACGTCCTAGTTCTGTATCATCGGGTGCTGCCTCTCCTGCAAAATCAAAATCTCGTTCACGTTCACGGTAAAAAAAAAAAACAAACAAACAAACAATATTTTCCTGCTATAATACTAACAACGAATAATAATTATTATTATTAATAAAACAAAGTGTAGTTGATTAGAGAGGACTTTCTTCAAGTTTCTTTTGTTTTAACCATATTATATTCTTCCAAATAAAACACCATATATTTTTTTATACCATGTTTTGTATTGTATTAAATAGATCAAGAGGAAGTAGGTCTCGTTCAAAATCTAGTGAAAAGTCTGGATTTTCAAAGGCCAAAAGTCGTTCTAGATCTCGTTCAAAATCTAGTGAAAAGTCTGGATTTTCAAAGGCCAAAAGTCGTTCTAGATCTCGT